>JAPVRG010291805.1:0-10584 GCA_029783565.1 Rhagoletis cerasi
ATACAAAAAAATTAGTACTGTTTTTCCATCGGAATTACAAAATTTGTTATATTCTAAGACTACCGCCAAAATATGGAAAAATATTAGGATTTACGTGAGCTAGACCGATTTGAAAATACCTGCAAACATTTTTTATTAATAAAATTTATTTATAAAAATTTTTTTTTCACAAACTAATCACCTCAGATGATAGAAGAGTTTAAATTTAATTAAGATCTGCATAAAAATGATTAAAAAAAATTTCAAAAAAATTAGATTTTTGGAGGTATTTTCAAACCGGTCAAGTTCACGTAAATTAGAATATTTTTCTCAAATATTTTGGCGGAAGTCTTAAAAGATAATACATTTTATAATTCCGGTGGGAACACCGCAACTTTTTTAGTGCGGCACTCTGATGTATATATGTATCTTCGAACAATTTTCTCAAGATTTGGTTTTTGATAATTAATAACTAAAAATAAATAAATAAATCGATAAGCGCTTAAAGACTTTTTAGAACTCCAGATTATTTAAATGAAATTTTAGTAAGAAGCAAATCCGCTTTCGAAAAATTCTTGTCAAAATGTTCCATTAACCCTAGCGGTACCTCTCACAAAACTTTTTCGACTGCTTACGATTTTCAGCGTCTCAATTATTATTTTTTGATTCAAATCAGCCGCAGCACCTCTCAATCGAGCCAAGTAATGAAGAATTATGGAAGGATTGATGATATGCATTTTATGTATGTACTTATGTATGTACAAATGTACGAAGTCGGCTATGCATGCAACAATATCATAATTAAAGATAGCACTTGATAAGACAGTAAAGAGTATACCACATTTTCGATTCGGACGCATTCTGCAGAGATCCAGTTCCAGTGTCGTGACAATTGCCACTGCCACCGCGGTTGAGTCCATCGCTGGTGTTGTTGCTGTTGCTACTATTGGCACCAGTGTTGCCACCATTGCCATTGCCGCCGCCGCTACCACCACCAGCGCTACCACCACCGCCACCGCCGCCATTCATGGGCGTTGATATCACACCGCCGCTTGTATTGACCTGCCCCAGCGCAATCGCAATGGGACTGGGCGATGAATCTGGTGATTGTGTGAGAGAGGACACCTGCGGGAGGAAAGGAAACGAGTTGATATAAGGTTTTTATTTTAAATAACAAATATTATTAATTTTTTTGTAACTCATTTTCTGATAAAATAATACGAGTATCCCACCTGAGGTATTTGTATTTCTTGCTTTATACTCATATTTGGATATGCTTGTTGGTAACCAGGCGAGAGTGGTGACGACTTCATCTCAACCGAGCCAATGGATGTGCGTAGCGCTTGCAAGGCGAGTTGTCGTTGTCGCATCATTTGTAGTTTTCGCGCCCGATCGCGTTTGTACATGGGTCCGAATTTATTGCGACCACCGCGCATTCGATCCGCTCTCACGGCTGAAAAGTATGGAGAAGATATTGGAAATTTAGTAGATGTTTTTGGAACTAAACGTAACACGAGGCTTAAAGGTACATATTTATTAGTTATCGATATTAATATCAATATGTTTATCGATATCACATTTGTGAAATTCATCGATATGTGTTCACATTCATCGACATGCGTACGTTATCGACATCATAATTATTATAGTTTCGTATACATAAGCTACCGTTATCGATATTTTTACTATTATCGATCCTAATAAAATCCATATAAATATGTATTTACATCACTTTGAGGCTAAACGTATTAAAAAATGCTCACTAATTATCGATACCAATATCGATTTATTAATCGATACCACATTTGATATATTCAATGATATGCTTATTAAATGTGTTATCGATAACTTTATTACTATTGATTAGCATAAGTAATCGTAATCGATATTATTTTACATTTGATTATGTCTTCGCTGTAGCTTTTTTATGAGTTTACATATGTACATACATACGAGTATATGTATATGGTAGGATACAAAATTTGAATGATGATGCCCATCATGATCTTGCCTTGGAGACCGGTCCCACCAGTATACAAAGTAATGACCGGGGCTGCCACTTAACCTAACCTAAAAGATCAGTGGTAATTCCTTATCGGAAAATAAATATGGTAAATAGGGACACGACTTCTTGACAATTTATTTTTTCAAAATTTTTTTAAATATATTTTTTTTACAAAAATAAAATTCATACTACAACAAAAACTATATGCCTCAAAGATTCAAAATTTCAACAAATGTTAATTTTTGTAAATTTATATTTTTTTATTTTTAAGTTTTCTCTCGTTTAACTAATTTTTTTACCAATTAAAAATAAAAAAAAATAAAAATTCAAAAAAATATTTTTTGAACTCAACCAAAAATTAAGAATTTTTACCTTTTTTTTTTGTTTAACCCTCTTCAAAATATTTTTAAACTAAAGCCTTCTTAAACTTTTTTCGTCTGACACCCATATTATGATACATATTCCAATTACCTATTTTCTTTAATTTAAGTCGAGTTTAGTTTTTTAAACAGGTGGCAATCCTCCCACATGCAGTTCAGGAATAAAGCATTTTCAAAACCATTACGATTGGTACCCATATTGTAATAATTAATTTAAGTTGTTAAATAATCTGAATTGAATTAAGTTTTTAAATAGGTGGCAACACTCTTCACTAACCTCAAAAATGTTCTAAAAGTTCAAACCAAAGACTTCTTTACACTCTTTCGTTTGGCAGCCATATATAAACATTTCATATAACTTGTGTACAATGTAATAAAATTCGACTTTTCAAACAGATGGTAACCCTCTTCAAAATATTTTCAAACTATAGCCCCCTTAAGCCTATTTCGTTTGACAGCCATATTGTGATGCATATTTCTATTACCTAATTCCCTTACAAAAAGTTTTATTTGTTTTTTTTTTAAAGGTGGCAACCCTCCTGCATGTAGTTTAGAAATGAAGCTTTTTCAACCCCAATTCGATTGATACCCATATTGTAATAATTCATTTAATTATTTAAATTTAATTTAATTTTTTAAACAGGTGGCAACCTTCTTCTAAATATTTGCAAACTATAGCCTTGTTAAACATCTTTCGTCTGGCACTCACAATGATATACATTTCAATTGAATAATCGCCTTAATTCAAGTTGAATTTGATTTTACATACAGGTGGCAACTCTTCTACAAGCAGCTTAGAAATAAAGCCTTTTCAAACCTATTTCCATTGATACCCATATCTAACTTAATTGAATCTAATTTTCAACAGTGTTATTGAGCTTTGTACCACGATTTTATTTTTAGGAAAAATGGAAGAGAGGTGGCAACCCTTTTCATGTTATAACCCCGCTACGTAGTTATGCGTGTTACCATAATCGGGACACGACAATTAGAATTTACTGTTAACAAACTTTAAGCAACTTTATTTTATATATGAACCTCTTTTTTAGTTAAAGTGCCATTTAAATGTACAGTGCCTTTTAAAGGTATTCCTATCTTTAAAGTGGCTTTATGAAATCGATCGGCGAAATAAAATATTCTTAAATTTTAAAAGATTCTTTAATTTCATTATGAAATCGGCCCTAAGTCTACTTTTGGAAAAATGGGTTAATGGTAATTTTAGATATAGATATCCTATTTCCAAAATTACCATTAAATTACCTTTTTTTAAAGTAGATTTCTATATGTAAAAAAATTAAAAAAAAAAAAACTCATACATAGATTTAACATTTTTATTAAAAAAAATTACTTATTTTTTAACCTCCTTTCAAAGTTTTTTCTCAAATTTGTTTCAAGCTTTTTTTAGTTTTTGGTTACATTTTTCTGACTTTTATTAAGTTTTTATGTTGGTTTTTTTAATTTTTTTCTGAGCTCGTTTGCAAAAAAATTACATAAAAAACTAAAAATTTTGAGTTGAAGTATTTTTTTAATCTTGTAAACATTATTTTTTACTTTATTTTTAATTTATGGTTCTGAAAAGATTTAACTCCGAAAACTGGAAAATATAATGTTCAAATTGAATTATCTATGTTAATTAGTTAAAAAACGAGAAAAGCAGAAATGTAATGGATGTGAAGAAACTGATTTAAAGATATTTTAATAGGTCGAATTTACTGGCCAGGCCTCTCTGAAGGATGTCGAAAACATTTTTTTCCAACATCACCAGTAATGTCCGATATTTCATGTATAAAAACGAATGTAACATTTTTGGTAACGCATTTCCTTAACGGAATTACCTATTACTATTTCGTGTCAGCCATTAATCTTAGTTTTCTGATGATTTGTAAAAAAGATATAACACTATTTATGCGTACAGATTTGAAGTGAACAATGCATTAAGTAAAAATTTCAACTTTGCAAGCTTTCGCGACTTCTTTCAGTGAAAAATCAGGCGTAAAAAATTTAAATGAAAAGCATTTTTAAATAAAAAAGCATATTGAGAAAAAACGCCGAAGACAGATTTTTATAAAATGTTTCTTAAATTTCATAAGAAAGCCGATATATCGTACATATGCACATATTTTGCAGGAAATGGAAACGAAAATTGCGTTGAAATTTCGTTGAAAAAACTAACTTTTCAATGACTTTGTGTAGTTTTAGCTACAAATGGATTATGCGCCTAAAAGTATGCAATGATCCTATGCTCAAACAGAATTTTTGATTTTCCCGTTGCATAATTAAGGCTTAAGATTTGAAATATTCAACGCTGAATTTAGTGCTCGGTACCAAATTTAAATTCTGTACTGAATAAATAATTAAGGCATTACAAATTTTATTTAAAAAGCTTTAATCGAATTTGCATACATAATTCTTTTACTTACATATGTAAATGCATAAAAGCATATATTCTACGAATGCTCTTTAGAATATTGTTTTCCTATTTGAAATCTATCTGCCCCCTTTCGCGAAATAAGGACAAAAATACAAACAAACAAAATGTAATCAGCCCAGTACAACTGCTGTTCTATCGCAGCGGGGGATGGATAGGCGGCGAGCTGTGACACCATTCCTAGATGCAAACATGATTGCAGTGCGAGCTGCACTTAGCGGCCGCTAAGATGGAAGGGAGAGTCCCCTACCACCGCCACCACCATCACCATCACCACTGCCAGTGCTTCCAAGAACTGGGTTTTATAAAAGAAGAAAAACGCTGAAGAAAAAAAGCTTTTATAATTTCTGCTCATTTCAGCTGGTCGTTTTGGCGCCGCTCACCGCCTGCCGCGCGCCATTCGTCTCTAGTCATACATATGTTCCGCCGTCTGTATATTCGATCGGCTGTTCGTATTTCTTTTTCACTCAAACAAGAAACTGTAATTTAGGTCAAGCATATTGTTTACAAATATTCAACGTGTGCGTATAGGTTGTGTGCGCGCGCACACACACGTGTACACAAATGAAAACATATGTATATGCAAATACATTTGAATAAACCATTGAAAGCGAAAACGAATTTCAACACAACTGCTAGCAAAGTGTGACAAAGCGGAAATGCATGTGTGTGTGTGTGTGTGTGAGCAAGTAGCTCGTGTTAGTGTATGCGCCCGTAAAGCGCCAATTGTACAGACATTGCTGCTGTTGCCGGCCGCGCTGCCCAGCGAGAGCGTTCAAATGACTTCAAAAGCTATGCGCGAGATAAGCCGCTCGAAGCTTTTCTTCTAATGCCGCTCGCGCGTTTACTAAAAAAAACTAATGAAAATCGTCAAAAAAAACTATTTCCAATCTTCAGATGATGGAGCAACACGCGCGCTTATATGTAAATGTGTAGATATGTGTTTGCGCGAAGCTTACATGTGCAGTTAAGTATTTTACATTTTACCCGCGTTCGCGCTGAGTTGACGCGCGCGCGCGCTCCCAGAGTGACCCACTCCACTAATGAAGCATACATCTCAGCGCTCTCAGCAGAGTTTCTGAGCGCCTCAACAGCAACAGCAGGAACAACACCAAGCGCAGTGGCAACGACGACAATAGCGACGGCGACGATGAGCGATAACAACTTCATTGCGGTGAGCACACCAACGAGCGCGCGCGATGAGCGCTGAGACAATCAGCCAGCCAACAGCGAAAAGCGATTTGTGGCGTTGCTGTGTGTAGCATGTTTTCGATTTTGAGTGGAGTAGGTCAAGGACAGAATGGAAACTGGGACACCACCACATACGCCACAGAGCCAATGCACACCGAACGAAAGCAGCAACATCTAATGCCGCATCTCCTCATCGCGCCACACAAAGCCAACGTGCCCCTCCCCACAGCACGCGTGCTCGTTCCAACCCTGGCACAGCAACGACGACGCGACGTTGGCAACGAAAGCATTGGAAAGCGCATGAGGGTATGAGGAGCTTATAACATGCTCATCGCTCACCGCACGCCACTGGCCCGTTTGTTTGCACGCCTTAGGAGCGCAACTATTAGCTAATACCAACACTACTATCACTATCACTTTCAGTGGCAATAGCAATAGCAACAACAACGACAACAGCAATGTTATTGCACATTGTACCACATGACCACTTTCATTGGCATTCGTCGTTGTTCGGTGGCATTCGACATTCAGTATTCGGCATTCAGCATTCGCGGCACATTTACAATATTTTGCATGCTTACATCGGATAATCCAATTTGAATTGTGCCGCCAATTTAAAAACGAGGTGAATGCTGTTTCTTATTAGATAGAGGCGGCTAAAGAGGGTGTGGTAGCTTGCTAACAGGCGTAGTGGGGGCGGGATGTGCCCCCATTATATATTTTGTGTATTCGATGTAGGAATTGTGCGCGCGTATGTATAACATAATTGTAGATACATAACTACTACATACATACATACATACAATACATAGGTCATGGTACCGGTGAAAATCGGATTTTTTCATGGCAGAATATTTAATTAGGTCAGGCTCACACAATGGAGTGGTTATTGTGCGTGGCAAGAAAATTTCTGGAGTTTATTTGCCGGTGCATAAGGACACGAAATCATACAAATATACATACATAGGTAAAGTGACGAAGTTATAAATAATATTTAGACGCTAGTTAATATACACATACACCGGTAAGGGTACGGAAACAGATACTCAACAGACGCTTTTCAGATTTCTGATAGGAAACTTTTTTATATAGCTGTTATCCAGCAATCCTAGACCGATCGCTTCCTGCGCTCTTAGATAGGACCCTTTGGGAAGATACTTACGGGCACATACGCAGGCAGATATATATAATGCACGTAAAAATCAGAGACTGAAAACAAAGGTTTCTAGCGGACCCGCGAACTTCGTCCCACCCAAAATTAATTTTTTTATTGACACATATATGTCCAATATTTTCACCAACAATTCACTTTCACGACTTCCAGTGACACATTTATCAGCTCTGATTATGGTGTTTTGGGCGTCAGAAGGCAAATCTTCCAGTTGCTCAGCAGTTGCGTGTGTTTCTCGTTCCCTGTGAATTGCGACTGCGTAAGCCAATGTTTCATCTTCAGATCGGCGGCAAAATGGCTTTCAAACACTGAAGGTATAATGGCGAGGAATTCGAACTAACTTCGAAGCAATCTAACCATAACCGCAATAGAAATGTAAGAGCCAAATTTTCTTATTTTTTATTTTGGATCAAAATTCCATTATATTTTTTTTCATATCCTGCAGCTGTAAACGGGACCGCTAAAAATTTACCATGATCGAAATTAAAAAAATCAAAAATTTCCTATACCAAATCTATTTTTTTAAGATTAAAAAGACAACTAAAAAGATAGCTCAATAGCTAATGAAAGCCGATAAAATTTATAAGAGAATTGTCTAGCCCGAATTCTTATTTTTTTATATTAATTTTTTAGAGAAAGTAGAAATTTTGAAGCAAATCAATTCTCCTGTTCCTGTTAATGAATTTTACATAGTAAAAACTAGCTGGACACCAGCAAATTTACAAAAGAAAAATTGGAAACGTTATAAAAATTGTGCTCGAAATTTTTTTTATATGGAATGCCTAGCAAAAAAACAAATTTAATCAACGCGAATTCTTACCCACTTGAAACTTGCACTTCATTGAATTAAAATTTTACGGGCTATAAAACTGCATACCAATTTTTTTTTAATTCAAGAAACTTTTTTTTAATTTTTGTGAAAAATTTTTTATACATATGGAATTTTATTAATGGAATTTTTTTCGTTTTCTATAATAGTTTCCAACTAGTTTTTATTATGCAACATTCACTAGCAGGAACAGGAGAATCGATTTTATTTAATATTTCTACTTTCTCTGCAGTTTGCACTAAAAAAATTATGATAAACAAATAAAAATTCAAAAATTGGGCTAGAAAAATCTCTCCTGAATCTCATCAGCTTTAATTAAAAAAAAAATTAATAAATAAATAAGGTCGGATAAAAATTACGACCTGCTAAAAATTTTGAAACATAATTTCCAATTTTTCCTTACTGTTTTACGTAAGCAACTTTGTTTTATATATGAGGCCTTGAGGACCAGAGTAGCCTAACCGCATTTTTCAAATAATTGAGGTGTTGCAGACGAAGCATAGTGCAAAAGGTATTAAAATTTTCAAAGTTTGTATTTTTTGCCTAGAGCTGGCCTTCAAAATAGTGTTTCGCTCAAAAGTGTGATTGTATGAAAAATAAAAAAGTTAGAATTTTTACTCAGTGCTCCATAACATCTACATTTCTTATCCGATTTGGATGATCTTAGACTCAAAATTTACTGCAATGATTTAACTTTTACTCAAATTTGAAAAAAAAATTTAAGCACAAATTTTGTAGTTAAAAATAAGCTTCAAAAAAATTTGCAATTTTCAAAAATGATTGAAAATTCTACTTTTTTAGATTTTGGTCGCTCGTAACAGCAATAATTTTTATTTAAATCTGTTATATATTTTTGCAAAGGGCGCATCAATACCTTTCGAACGGTAGGTTGCTTGCGTAGATTAGATAATTTTTTCAAAATATATTGACAAATAACTGCGAAAGGTACCAAAAACACGTTTTTCGAAAAAATCTCAAAAACGCTTCTTTGAAAAAAAAAAAGAACGGATATCTTTTTCGTGTTCAGCGACCCAAAATTAGCTTAGAAAACACTTTTTTTCTTAGGTTAACGCGATTACATCGACTAGTGTTACTTTTGGTTCTTATTTCTTAAGGCAAAAAATCGGATTTTTCGGTTTCTGAAACTTTTTGAAATTTTTTAAGATTTTTTCGATTTTTTTAAAGATTGCGTCTGGGTCCTTCGGCCTTCGACAGTTCCCCGGGACTTTTCGGAGCTTTAGAGATTTTTTCCAAGTTGAATTTTTTTTCGGAATTATCGGGATCCTTCGGGAGTTTCTGGTTCTTTTGGGATTTTTCAAGTAGTTTCTAGGATTTTCAGAAATTTTTTAGGAAACTTTTTCCCGAGACTTTTTGGCATTTTTTCGCGATGACTTTTTGGGGTTTTCCGGAATTTTTTCGGGTACTTTGAACTTATCGGAATCCTTTTTTTAGGTTCTTTAGGGATTTTCTGTACTTGTCGTGTCCCTTCTGAATTTTTTCTGGGTTAATTTGGGAGCATCTGAGATATGTCGGCATTTTTTTGTGGTCTTTTCGGTATTTTCGGTCTTATCGTGATGTTTCATGGACTTATCGGGACGTTTTTGGATAACTTTTTAGGGACTCCAGTATTTTTTCTGGAGTTCTTCGGAATTTTTCATGACTTTTTCTACATAGACATTTCCAATATTTTGGAAGTTTTCACAGCTCTTATTCATTTCAAGATTAGGTACCGGAATGAAAAAAACCCCTATAGAGAGACTCAATTCCCTGACTGAAAAAAACGATATATATTTACTACCATGTGGTAAATTAGGTCACAGATGTGTACTGAAAAGTAAGTTCGCAGACATTCTTAGCAAAGAGGCAGCGGCCACAAACTCAAACCGGTCATAGGTACATATTTTCTGCAATAAGCCAAAAAAAACACAGCTTCGATAGAAGAAAATGATAAGGAAAGAATAATACTGACGGTGGTCTATCGGCCTTCGTCAGTGCCAACTAATAGACTACAGCCTGCAAGAATTCAAGCTTCTGATGAACCTTTCTAAAGGAGAAATCAATAATCAGAACGGGCTGTCGATGCACAAGCGCAAAAGTTTTCCTAAATAAGGTTGGACTTGCTAAGCCCATTCAAAAACAAAGTATTTTCAAAAACACTCATTTTAGGAAAAATAATCGACTGTTAGATAAAATCTGGGCAAGGCATAAACAATATTTTTTTTACGACAAAGCCCTGCACAACCACCTCCTGCCCACCGACAGAAGGACGCGTCTGAATAATCTCGGCTAGTTCAACAGACCGGCGCCCAAAACAGCAAACTGCCCGGGCTATTCTGCCCCGCGGCGTGTTCGCGAAAGTACGCGGCAGGTTTACGACAGTCTCTTTAACTTAATAGCTACAGATTCAGCTCATCAGCTGCCATTGAACAAATGAATTAGTTCGGTAGTAAATTATTCAGTTAAACCTTTCCGATTTTTTTTTAAATGTTAAGCAATATATGGCAATATGGGTATCAAATGGAAGGTATTTGAGGCCGTATACCAACCAGAATATTTTTAAGTAGGATTGCCACCTGACTGCATTTTAATTATTCCTTCTTA
>JAPVRG010291815.1:2765-13651 GCA_029783565.1 Rhagoletis cerasi
ACACACACAGTTGAAACTTAATAAAAGCTTGTAAAAAAATTCAAACTTTAACAGGGAACAAATTTCAAAAATTACAGATTTTCAACAATTTTTTTATTTTACGAAAAAATCAAGCTACTTAGGAAGAAAATCGGTGGATAAATAAAAGAGTGGTGAATAGACAAATGAAAATGTGCAATGATTTTTTTGTATGAAATATGAAGTGTTTTTAAAAATTATTTAAAAAAATTATAAAATTTTCGGACAACCCTAGTAGTCGCCCAACTACATTTTTCTTCATATCTTTGGCATTTATAGTCGGATCTTAAAGTGTGATACACCAATGTTTTTGTCTCGAGGAGGGGGGTTTTCCTACGAATGTTCACTGGCCTCATGTGCTTCATTGTGGAACTTACCCACCAGATCTCAGTTGCTACCACCCTAACGTACCGCCCTAATGACAGTAAATTAAACACCGTCAAAAATCATTAATGTTTTGCGAAAAAAGTATTTCGATTTGTTAAGTCGGAAAACCATACGGAAATAACCAACTTTTTTTGTTTTTGTTTATTTTTTGTTTTTTTCTTATGGAGCACCTGAGGTCAATGAACTTCCATAGGAAAACCCCCTCATCGAGACAAAAACTTTGGTGTAGCACACTTTAAAATCCGACTATAAATGCCGAAGATACGAAGAAAAATGAAATTGGGCTATTACTAGGGCTGTCCAAAAAAAAAAAAATTATTATTTTTTCACATGCTTTTCAAAAACAATTCATATGAGGGGGTGTACGGCGAATTTGTTTGTTTCGATACGGTCTAATGTATATCATTAAAAAATTGTTGCGCATTTTCATTTGACTATTCACCATTCTTTTATTTATCCACCGATTTTATTCGTTGGTAGCTTTATGTTTTCGTAAAAGAACAGGCTTTAATTCATATAATAAATTTAAAAAAAAAATTATTATTTTTTCAATTTTTTCGCTGTTAAAATTCGAATTTTTTTCATAAAACTTCTCCATTAAATATATTTAAAAATTTTGACGTAATACGGATTTTCTGAAAACGCCATCGCAATCTAGAGCCCAAAATTAGGTTTGCGTGTTTCGCCGTTTAGCTGTGATATTTTGAAACTTACAAAAATTTACTTACAGTGTTATGATACAACTGGCATGTATTTTTTTAATCGATATCGAATCCAAACCCTCCCGGGCGCGATGGTTTATTGTATTAAACGCTTTAATTATGCATAGATTATTTTGATTTTAATCAGCTATTTACATTATGCATATAACTATATTGAATACCTGTGCACCTAACTTTCTCCTGCAATTGCATGCCTCTAAAGCTTATGTTCAATTTATTCTCACATGTAATACAACTAATTAATCCCACATGCAGGTTTTGAATGCTCCCTAGCCGACCCCTAACAATTGTTTATTATCGCATTTTACGCTAATTTGTCTGACACTAAGCTAATGCGACTTAATTAAAATTTTGACTTAAAAGCACAGGCAAGCTAAAGCAAGCAAAACACCAACAATCGAAGCTATCATTTATTATTATCTACGCACAATAAAACTAATCAATATCCCTTAAAACATTTAAATATGGTCCGTCGCTTGCCCTCAAACTATTGTTTGCTAACGCATTTTGCGCTAATTTAAACAAATTTACCAAATATTACAGAATTTGCATAAATATACAAACTTAACTGTTTACAAATAACGCCGCCATTAGTTATGTGATTTGAGAGCATGGAAAAAGCCAAAGCGCCTAATATTATGCAAGTAAATTAATTTATCCACATTAATTAGCTATAATAAATACATATATGCAATGAAAAATGGGGAGACATTACAATGAAGTTATACATAAATATGTGTGTGTATATTAGGATGCATCACTCTTCATAAAAAAAAAAATCGGTACTGTTTTCCATTGAAATTATTAAGACTTCCACCAAAATATTTCGGAAAAATATTAAGATTTACATGAGTTGTACCGATTTGAAAACAGTTCCATAAATCTAGTTTTTTATAAATAAGATTAGTTTTTAAAAATATTTTTTTCAAAAACAAAAAAAGTAACTCAACTGGCAGAAGATGTAAGCTTAAAAGGTCTGCATAAAAATGTTTAAAAATTTTATCAACGCAATAAAAATTATGAGATTTTTGAGGAGATTTTTGAGGGTATTTTCACGGCACGCTCAAGTAAATCTTAGTATTTTTCTTAAAATATAATCAATTTAATAGTTGCGATGGAAAAACAGTACCGATTTTTTGTATGGAGAGTGATGCACCCTATTGTATATACATAATTTACTTTTATTCACTAGGTCTATACATACATACATACAGACCTATTAATATATAAGTAAATATTCTATTCAAGGCTAGCGCATACCCAATAGCCCTGCTTATTGCTTGGTAATTGAAAGGACGTTGTGGTAATTATATGCCAATATTGCCAAAATAAGCTGGCTGATTGGTGAACAAATTTCAAAAGTTATTACTAGTACAGAAAGGGAGTGGTGACGCGGTAGTTGTGTAGCGAAAATTTAAAAGGAGAAATTTGTTGCCTCGCTGGCTAGCTGCACCTTATGGTTGTGTGTATGTATGTGCATATTAGCCAACTTTGCATATTTATAAGCCATATAGCTGCTGGGAAGCTAAGCACAGATTTTAAGCATGAAAAGTTTTTTTCTATTTAATTATAAATTTAATTAAGTAAGCAAATATTTTCATACAACACAAAAGAAAATAAAAAGCAAAAAATAACAACATCCAAAAACAATAGCCACAGCAACAGCATCAGCACAAAGTCAACGTTTTTCGTCAAAGATTTTAAAGAGAATTTACGTAGTGTTGTGCACAACGAATCAGCTGGGTGCCACAAACAATGCAGAAAGGCTATCAGTATGGATGTAGAGATATGGCTGGTCATTCAGCTAAAATGAACAAAAAATTGCTGGAGTCTCCATATTAGCATGCAAAGCACAGGAATAGTAAGGCAAGTAAACGCCAACCTGTAGGGGATTTGACTGGCATTGAGTTGATGTGCTGTCAGTGAAATTTGCGTCATCACTTATGTATTCAGGTAGCTTTTATACAAATATCGTTTTTGATAAGCGGGAACTCTTGTGATTTTTTAGTTTTTGTGAAATTGATTTTCAAAATTATTATTCAGTCGAAAGAATATTTACATATATATGTAACTCCTCAATCGTTAAATAAGCCGCAGGACTTCGAAAGTGTGTAGTTTTTGGGTTCCTCAAAATGCTTTTATGTTTTTTATTTTTTTATGTTTTTTATTTATTTTATTTTTTTTTTTCCTTAAAACAAAGTTTAAGTTAATTAAAAAACTAAAAAAAAAATTAACTGAATTCTTTAGAGATGGCAACTCTATTCAAAAGATATTTTTGTTCAAAAGTGTTTATAAACAACTTTTGCTCGATAGCCTATTTACATATTTTTTCACTTAATTTTTTATTAATATTTTTTAGATGGCAAGCCTATGAAAAATATGTATATTTTGATTGGGTCTTTTTTTAGAAATTGTTTATTGGCTTAAGATAGTGTAATAAATGTTTGATTTTTTAACTCATATGCCTATTAATAAGCCTTATATTTCTTTAATTGTAGATAGATGGCAACGCTGATCAGACATACATATTTTTTGCATATGAGTATTCTTAAAGACAATGCATTTTAAAACAATTTTGCAATATATTTTGTGCATAAATTACAGATTTAATTATCTGCATTTTTTTAATGGCAACCCTACAGATAATTTAATTTGTAGAGTAAAGTTCCGGTGAGTGAATTTTATATCAAAGCAATTTGTTAATATTTTTATTTACAATTAAAAAATTTAATCAACTAGATTAAGTTGGGCAGCTTTCTTCTTTCATTTTATACCAATATTGCCATATTTTACTTAACTCGAAAATGTACTTTAAAAATTTTAATTCTCAACCAGGTGGCAGCACTCTCAAAATACTTCCAGATTAAAATGTTCTTGAAAAAATTTCGTCTGGCATCCATATTTTAAATTTTTGAAAGCGAAATTTTTATTTGGAGGCAACCCTGATCAAATAAAAGAAGACATAGAGCTAGCTTTGGCAACCCTAGAGATAATTTAATTTGTAGAGTTAAGTTCCGGTAAGTGAATTTTATATCAAAGCAATGTGTTAATATTTTTATTTACAATTAAAAAATTTAATCAACTAGATTAAGTTGGGCAACCCTTTTCCAAAACGCATCCGAATTAAAGCTTTCTTCTTTCATTTTATACCAATATTGCCATATTTTACTTAACTCAAAAATGTACTTTAAAAATTTTAATTCTCAACCAGGTGGCAGCACTCTCAAAATACTTCCAGATTAAAATATTCTTGAAAAAAATTCGTCTGACATCCATATTGTAAATTTTTGAAAGCGAAATTTTTATTTAGTGGCAACCCTGATCAAACAAAAGAAGACTTAGAGCTAGCTTTCAAGACCGTTGGAACCACCTTATGATCTATATGCCGAAAAATAAATTTCTGCCCCATTTGTTCTCTTACGAACGCGTAAGAAGAAGTAAATAGCAACACTGACCAAAATCGTGTTTGCGCTAAAGCTCGCTTAAATGCTTCTTTTTATTTATCGTTCAGGAGAGATAGCTTTCAAGGTATTTGGAATGCCATTTTGATTTAACGTTATTTCCGATCAATTTGACCTATTTCAGCCGTTACACAATTCATTAAACTTCTAAATGTTTTTTACAATTATTTTACTATTACGCGATTAATAATCGAAGCGAAGAAAAATATATCGCATTGGGTACATCAGTGAAAATATGCGTCTGTAATTATAAAAATAAATCGCCTAAAATTTAAGCTATAGGATGCTGCTGGCAAGTGTCTGATAAAAAGCCTTCTCATCATTAAGATCTTGCCTAGAAAAAAACTGAGACAATTTTTTGTGTTACGTGATATATGTATGCATGTAAATAAGGGGTAAGGGGTATTCTCTTAATTAAAAAAACCTCCAAAATCTCGAAAAGTTTCAACCTTTTTTTGAAAATTATTTTCGAGCTAAAGTTTTCTAACTTAAAGCATTTAACCGAATCGCTGAGATATTTTTTTGTACGCAGAGAGTAAGGACTGAGAATAATGTGGAAAAAAATTTACGTTTTCTTAATTATAACCCCATTTCGACTACTTTGCAACTAGTTAAAATTTCATTACTACACGAATTTGAATTTTATTCTACTATGTACATCATTTAGCGCATTTCCCTGTAGGATAACAGTACACAAGCACAAATACACACGCAGCAGAGATAAGCCAGTTAGGTATCTATGTGAGCACTGGGAATTTAATTGAAATGCCCGCAGCGTGCGGATACTACGAATGGGCGGACCGGGACGGGCCGAGCCGGGCTGATGAAAGTCTAGTTGGTTGCTGAAATTAAGACATAAAAAAATACATAACGAAAGCGAAATATGTAAGACCAGGCACGTAGCCTAAACAAAATATGATATACCCAAATATTAGCATAAACAAACAAGTAAAGCTAAAGTCGAATGAAAAGTAAACAAAAGAAGAATGATGAAAATGTCGAATTTTACATATTTCCGCGGGTTTTTGTGACTTTTTGATAGAGCATTTGCTTGCATAAAAAAGTGTTTTTCTTATTCCTTTCACGCGCTAATGACTGGACACTAAAAAAAATGTAATATACATTTTCTTTTTATTTCTCAATTTCTTTCATGACTTGCCGTAAAATTTAAAGGGTTACAATCCTGATACGGCTTTTCGCGCATAATTAATTTAATTAAAGCGACAGCTGGCGCCCGACGACTGCTCTTTTGGTTGCTGCTTCTTTGAGGCTTTAATAAATTATATTTTTGTAACATAAAAATGTACACATTTTTGATTTTAAACTTTAAACATTATGGCCCGTAGTTATAGTCAACATAAAGTCGACTCTAAAGCTAAAAGCAGCTTTTTATGACATATATCCCATTGAAAATTATTTAAAAAGCTGCTTTTAATTTTAGAGTCGACTTTATTTTGACTATAACTACGGGCTTATTTATTTAATACATACATATATGATTCTTGTGCCACATAACCGTTAAATTCGCGAAATTGCAACATAAGCGCAGAACACTACTTGATGCTAACTGCCAGCCGCGAGCCGTTGTTCGCCAATGCAGCAGCATCAAGGAAGGTGTGCTGCTCAACCAAAATCCGCACAAAATCAGCATAAAATCAACCGCAATATGAAATGCCAACACGACAACCAACGTCAGCAGAGACAGTTGCAATCAGGCAACCAACAGTTAACCGACAACGACAAGTACAGAGCAGGAAAAACGAAAAAATTACAGAACCAACAACCAGCCAAATTGTTAATAGTCAACAACCAAAAGCCAGCAGTCAGCAGTCAGCAGTCAGCAGTCAGCAGTCAACAGCCAACAGCCAACAGTCACAGGTGTTGACAGTGAAAGCGTAGAAAGATAGAAAAAAGTACACAGCATTGTTTACTCTGAATTTAAGTCAACACCGTTAAATCCGCTTTAACAAAAAAATATTTAATTTGTTTGAAGCGAGCGATTTCCTTATAAATACATGTGGGAAATATAAGGTACTTTGATTTGCGAATGAGTAAATATGTTTAATCAATCAATTGAAAGCTAATTGAAATAATGCATATTAATAATGGTAGTGTAGCGTATTGAAAGGTGAACGATGCGGCTCAGCTACTTACGAGAAAAGCCTTAGAGCTTCTTTCGAAACTGAGTGACAGAGAAATTTTTTGATTAACCAAAAACCTTTTTTGAATTGAATAGATAATGCGATATTCACAAAACTCCGGTTATACTTCTTTAATCACGCTTTCCTTTTGCTAACCGCGGTCCACGCTCTTCTCAAGCTAATCATGGCACTAGTTTACCATCACTAGAAAACTAACTCTTCCAAGAAAGCCACGAAGTTACAGCGAGTAGCATTTCCTAGTTTAGTTACTAAATATTGCGCCTAAAAGTGTACAACATTTTGGGCATGTCTGTACATAAGAAACTTGTGTTTTGTCTCTTATTTAAAATATAGTTGTACTTCTCAAATGGCGTTTAAAATATTTCATTGAAGGTGAAGATGACTCGCTAATCCAATTTCTGCTTCCCTGATGAGCAGGTCTCTTATCTTTGTACCGTCTACTAGATCGTAGTAGAATGATCTATGGAAGTGTAATTAGTTTTTATTTTACAGCCACAGGACTAAGTAAGTAAATTGATAATATCCATACACTTCTCTTATACTATCCGCCCGCCCCCTTTCCCTGATTTTAATAGCATTTTTTTTTTTGGTGCAAATTGACAGGGGTGGCACTAGGGGGGGCTCAACGTGGAATTTTCAATAATTTCAAAAGCTTATATTTTGAAAACTATTGAACCGATGTAATTGAAAGATCTTTCATCTAATCTAATATGCATACTTATATATTTATTTTGTGCACATTTCGAGAAAAAGTAAAAAAACCTAAAATATGGCCTTTTTTTTAATAAAAATGTATGTTTTTCTTAAAAAAATACGTAATTAACTATATTAACAGATATTTTTATCTGAAAGGGCGCAAAAATACCTCTAATTTGATATATGACTGGTCACAAAAAAATTCTTCTGCGCATCATATTTGGTTAAATATATATTAAAATATCGTTTTATATAGAAAAAGAAAAAAGCGTCGCAGGCAAAAATACTATGGATAGCATGCGTTAACACAGGCAAATGCTAAAATTACGGTTGATAACGTACGCTATTCACAGTATTTTTGCGCAGAACTTCTTTCCGCGTGTGCGGCCTTCGGCCGCGCTTTAGGATTATAACCCTTACCAAATAGAATTCTCCTTTCTGTGTGCGCCCAACTGTGGCTACCGCCCCAGTGATGTCGGCTCGGGAAATGATGAGGTAACTAGAATTCCCCTTTCTGTGTGGTAAACCTTGGGCTATAAAAAAGCGCAATTTTTTATTCCAAATTTTTTAAGTTATGGGGGGAATCTCTACAATCCCCTGAAACCTCAAAATGTTGGCAGTTGTACTTAAACCTAACTATATAAAATTATATGTCAAATTAAAGGTATTCTTATGCTTTTTCTGATAAACATATCTTTTGATATAGTTAATTACGTATTTTTTTACGAAAAACATACATTTTTATAAAAAAATTGCCATAATTTCTTTTTTTTTTACCTTTCCAACTGTGTCCATATTTCGAAAATCGGTTTATTGGGTTTCGAAATATAAGCATTTGAAAATGTTGAAAATTCCCCGTTTAGCCCCTCTAGCGCCGCCCCTGTCAATTTGCACAAAAAAAAAAAAATTTGCCATTAAACTCAGCAAAAAGGGATGGACCACACGTACACTTTTTCTTTTTTCTCTAGCTCAACGGTCCGTATTCTTTAGGTATGCCCCTATTTATTACACTATCTCTCTTACACAAGTTCTTTGCACCAGAAGACCGGGATAATCGTTGATTTAGTAAATATTCTTTAGTGAGAGCACTATTTTGTGCCTGACGCTTACAGCAGATCTATGTACCGCGGAAGATCTTCTTTTTCTGCTACTCGTGAGACCAATTATGGATACAAAACAAAAAGCGTTCCTCAAGAAAAGTTGACAAATACAGTAACCTTTGCTTCAACTAGAGTTAAGGTAGCATCGAGCTCTCGTATGGCAGAAAAAAGACGCAGCGAAGGCGGACAGCAGATGCAAATGCATCCGCCAACATTAATGCCATGGCACGCCCTGGCAGGAGAAGTCCAAAGGCTTCACAAAATTTGAGCGAACTGCGAGGCTTGTAGCGCCAACAGCGAGCGTTCTGTGTGCTGTGTGTGTTGTAAGCTCACCACCCAGCGAACGGCGTCTGTTGAGATTACTGCCGATGCACACAGGGCCAGCTTAATGGCCTGCTGTATGGCCAAGAACTTTACATCTCCCTAAAACCACCAACCAAGTCCGATATGCGAATCTTAGTGTGGAAACCTCACCGTTCTAAAGGATTAAGAGGACTTCGTGAAGGTGCAAGAGCAACTCAACTGGTATCACAACGGACCCACAGGGTCTAAGTTTGCTTCTCTCCTACAATGGATGAAGGCAGCCGCTTCCACCTAACCTAACCTAACCTAACCTAACCTAACAACGCAGGTCGATGTCTCAAGAGCGAAAGCTTGAACTTTAAAGTGAGGAACCACTAACTACCCAGCCACCATGAGGGCACCCTAATGTGTGCGCACGCATGTAATAAATTTCTTCCTAAGACTGATGGTCTTCTTGATATCTCAAGAGAGTTGGGTTAGTGCGAGCTAAGCTTCGAGTGCTTTCATGTTCTCACCTTTACACCCCTCCCTGGCGAAGCTTAGCAGAAAGTGATTGGTTAGTAATCAATATCGAAGAAACTTTGTACGCTTCCGTTAATACAACATACAATCTTAACGAAATTAATAGCTACCGAGAGACCACTAACCAATACACATGAGACGTTCATTATACTACCGCTACTTTAATTGTGTACTGCAGTGGGCTCAGCGCCTGCCAAATTGCGAAATCGTTTCAGCTTATACTGACGTAAAAAGGGCCACAATTACTTGCAAACAAAATTAGAATGGATAAAGCAAATATATGCACATACACACACATTTTAACTATCAAAAATAAACTAAATTCGGCGAATTTATCTTTCTGTTCCTTTCTCGCAAACTTTGCACAATTTAGTATTCTTTTAACGGAAAGGTATTTAAGCCACAGCAGGCTTTTTGGTCGGCCTGAGAGCTTAATTAAATTCAATGCCAATAAAATAACAATTGAGTGCAGCGCTTTGGTAACTCTAAACTAAATAGGCGAACAAATGGGCTGAATCAAATCAGGCCAATAACAAAAAAGCAACACCAACAGCAGCAGCAGCGGCAGCAACAAAAACGGAAAGTATTAAAGAGTGAAGATTAGTGAACTCTACACGTTTGTGGCTAAACGAAAAAGCTGCAACTAAGGACTAAAACCCAACCTACTATTGTAAACTAATGGCAATGGACAATCGAACCTGACAATGACGACGACAATAAGAAGACAGACCAAACGCTTGGCAATTTAGGGTAAAATGTGGAGCGATTCAAAGGGAGTGACGTGTGGGGGAGAGAGGAAAACAGGAAGGGATTCCAAATAGCTTTACACAAATGACCGCCGCAACAAACGATAACCACAGCAGCAGCAACGGCAACAACAAAAGCACTACTACAAAAACGACTGAAGACTGATTGAAAGAGCGTTAAACAGCAACAACGAACGAAGCTGTTCAAGTAGTTGGATGGTCATAAGTGAAGTGGAAGAATGGCCGAAAGGCTTTGACTGGCAGATGGGGGCCCGAAATGAACGCAATCGGCGCAGCGGTGGGGCTTTTATAAACAGTCGAGTGGATAATATTGAAAGGTAGGGTGTGGGGAAAAATGTGAGGCCGCAAATGAGAACCAAAGCACGCAGGCTGCAAACACAAAACACACACGAACACCTGCATACACATACAATATTTACAATACATCAAAAAGTGTAATGATAATGTTGACTGCTGTCATGATGATGATGATGATGATGATAACGATGATTGTTTGGTGAATTGAAACTTGTATGGACAACATATAAACGACTGAGTTTGTTGTGTCCACTGAGTGTGTCTCCATCTATGGACATAGGGGAATGCGGTGGCATGCCTAGCGCGTTTCAAGTTGCAGTCGCTTCAGAACTCGTTGTTGTAGTTACATACTTATGTAGAAGAAAAACAAGTTTTCCAAACAAGTAAGTAAGTATTATCGCATACGATGGTGTACGTGCACGCCTTAATTGGAAGATGGCGTTGACGATGC
>JAPVRG010291819.1:0-10577 GCA_029783565.1 Rhagoletis cerasi
AGTACGATTACAACAAATTTTTGTGAAAATGGGCGTGGCACCACCCACTTATGACTATGTGTAACCGTTTTATCTGTTTCTACCAAACTCGGTATGATTAATATACTTGACACAAAATAGCAAGCTGTTGAATATGTTTAAAATCGGGCTAAAATTACTCCCACTTTTCATATGAAGGAAAATTTCTAAAATATGAAAATTTGATATTTCGAAATTTAAAAACGGTAATTTACTCAAATTTGGTACTCACAACAATCTCTTAGCAAGAAGTAAGATATTTATGTACTTTATGAAAATAGGCGTGACAGCTTCCACTTATGAATACTTAAGTTTATATCCGTAACCGTTTTATCAATTTCTACCAAACAAGCTAAATTACTTCTTTAATGGTGATTTCGTTTCTAACAAAAAATTTCGCCTTTTCATTGCCCCTTTCACTTTCCGCGTTCGATTGTAAAATAAAGGCAAACCGGTGAGAAAATTTTGTGTTCGTTTCTTAAAATATCGCACTCTAGCAAGGCAAAAAAGGCACATTCTCTGCCCTTTGAAGCTTTGTCAGGGGAGAGTGTTGCCCTGAAAATCACAAGGTTGCTTAAAACGAAAATATTATGAAATGAGTGAGCTAGACAAGGGTAAGTAGGCAAAAACTTGCACTTTTACGGGGTTGAGTGCAACATCAAACATATTTTGCACCATGGAAGGGCAACATTTTTTGGGAGAAACGAAATCACCATAAGTCTCACTAAACATATTATCGATAATGTTTGAAAAAGGAGGGAAAAACCACCCCTGTTTACTATGTAACGGTAAGTTTCAGCATCGTGAAAAAACGATGTTTCCTACGGGCGCCGGGTATTTAATGTTCGGTTTCACCCGAACTTAGACTTCTTTACTTGTTTTGTTTTATTTTTGATTTGCGTGTAATACTTTGTGTTTTGCTTTGTCACTTGTTGGCAGGAATTCTAATTTGTTTACATGCTGTTATTGGTGGTGTAAGAGAAAATGCGGCACTTAACTTATTTTTGAACCGTTAATTGATTTAGTAAACTGTCTGTGCATTTAAAAAGGATTACAAGCGCTGTTGTGTTAATACATAACGAAATATTTTTAGTATACTGATTTTTATTGAACTTTTGTTTCATATATAAGTGAACGCGAACATTTTTCGGGTACAGTGCAGTTTTTATACAACTTAAAGAAAGTAGTGAAAGCGGTGCTTGTGAAACAGTTTTGATAACGTAAAATTTTGGACTTTTATGTTCACGGCTTATTCATGTAGCTCGAAGCAAAGTCATATTATCAAGTGAGAAACAAATTTCGCCTGAAGAATTTGAACGGCTAATTGATAGAATTTTTCGATGGCCTAAGAGTATGCAAAATATTAAGGCCACAAATTTAATAATGTTGTGCAAAGAATTACGGGTCGTCGATGTCTGGGAGCGAGATAATCCAATTCAGCATGATAGCTTCATGTTCCAAAGCTGTTTGCATTCTCAGGTCAACGGTTTGTTTTATGTACGAAAAAGGTTGTAAATATGGGTCCTGAAAGGCCTTATGAAATTGAAAAAGGGTTAAAATTTATATCTGATACTTTGTTCGAGCACATAAATATATATGTATGCATGGTAAAATTTTCCGAGGAATAGAGGTATTCGTCTAAACGCGCAAATGCATCGTAACCGCGTAAACTTCGTAAATAAACCGGTTTTCCATACAAAACCAAGTAATTTTACGAGGTTTACGCGGTTACGAGGCATTTACGCGTTTAGACGAATACCCCTAATATTTTTGTAGAATATTTCGTTTTGACCCTTCATTTCGTGATCTTACAAAAGTTTGAATTTCGGTGGCCGCTAGAGGATTAAAACCTTCAAAAAAAACTAATCCTAGTGAAATTTTAGTACAATTTTACACGATTAAAGAAAAAGTCTACAAAAATCAAAATATCTAAGAATTTTGAACATTTTGCTTGCAAGTATGCAACGTTATGTTTTTCTATTATTTTTTTACACCCACCAGCTAATGTCTATTTTAGCGACTAACATAGTGGAGTTTTAGAAGCGCATGTGAAAGTTTGAAATTTATCGTCCTGCACATATCTCACAGCATAAATTTCCATAGGGCAGTGTCCACTAGGGTACCTTGCCAGAATCAATAGTTACATTTTTATTAGCCCAAGTAGCTCCCGTCCCGACCGTCGCTGGCTTTAAATAGGCCGGGAGCAAATTTTTCTGAACTGTTTGCTTCGCTTGACTGTGTAAGCAAAAACAAACTGCTGTGTAAGCCGTAGCAAATGATTTCATGTCTCTTTTCGCTTTTGCTGTTGCTGATTTATTTTTCTTAGTCGTAGCTAAGCAATTGCGAATGCATTGAAAATAGTCAAGCAATTTCAAACCCTGATATAAATACACTTCATCGCCTTCCGTAGACCTTTTCTTACTTTGACCGATGGCGAGCTGTTTGTGTTGTTGCCAGAAGTCGAAGTCATCCTTGGCTACTTCTTGGCTATAATACTTTTAAATTTTTGTAAACCCCTACAACAAGCGTTGGCATCTTGGAAGTGAAGGTTATTCTTTGTTAAGTTGGCATTATATCTACTTTGGCGTCTTCTCAAGATTTTCGCACAGGGCGATTCCTATTAGGAATAACCGTGGAGGAAAAAATTCCGAAGCAAAAATCGCCTTAGAATCGGGTTTCGATACGAGTAATTTTTTTCATATCTAATCAATACTTAGTTTAAAAGTATCGATACCAAAATCGAGTATGTAAGTACTTGTATTTACTCGTATCGTTTCATCCATGGGCGTAGCTAGGTAGGGGCGGGTTGATCGAGCCCCCCTGACTTCCAAGTTTTTCCCTATATACTCCCTGACGCCCATTCAAGCTACGCGCATGGTTTCATCTCTTCTAAGAATAGCCTACTGGTCGTAAAGAGACTGCAGAGCGCCTTGCTACTTTATCATAGCCTTCGAAAGCGTGCTATATTCACCACATATTGGTAATAATAACTTCCTTGACTATTGGAAGTTTGCTATTACTTCTTCAACTATGCCAAAGTTGCCTTGTCGTTCTTTTTATAGTAATGTGTGTGTCCCTAATAAAACAACCGCGTTATCAAAGGAAGGCATGGTTTCCTCGACTCCTTGGTTTAGTGCTGAGGAGTTCCCTCAATATAAGTAGACTTTCATCTTTCAGTTGCAAACAGTCCATTGGCTTAGCTGCGGTCAAGCAGCATTACGGTTGATTATTGCCCCGCTATATCACTCAGCTTGGCCTATTCTGTCTGGTCCAGCCTTGAGCTGGAAGACCTCGTGGTTGATGGATTTTCAATGGAAGTTACCTGCCTCGTGGTTTGGGATGTCGACATTTAGGTTTTTGACCATCGATGCAATTCCGCATCTCGGTTGCTTAACATAAGCTGATCGTTATCTAAGTACTTCCGACCGTTTTTCATCGGTTTTGTGGCACATGCCGAAAACTCGCTTTCCAAATTTATTAGTTATGGATAATTGAACAATATCAAGATAAGCTTTGCAATTTGATTGAGTGTTTTCGCTTAGCCTGTTTGCCAGTCTTCTGCTATGCTGAAAGTCCCTCTCGAGCGCTAAGTTGACAAATACCTCATGGCTTTCTTCATTTTATAGCTCCGAGACGTTGCTGACTGTCCAAGGACTCCGGCGCGCAAATTTTTGTCCTCCTTCTTCGTCGCTTTATTGTTTATCTAGGTTGTGTTACCACCTGCCCATTAAGGCAAATGCCTAAGTTTTCGTAGGAAATGAAAAAGTTTACTGCGCTAGCGCCTTTTGTCCCAGTAAGACCACCGTTGCTCCTTGATTTGACCTAGTTTGAGAAAGGTTACGTTTTAATATAGCCTCATGACTGCAAATCATATAATTGGCATGGCGATGCACAGTATTATGCTTTAAGGGGTTGCCATGTTCTAGCGGCTATTCGATTGAAAGAGGTATATTTACCAGAGCATGTTTGGGCCCCTGGAACGTTTTGGCAAAAATGCAAGACTTAAATTGAGGTTTGCTCTCGACTACTGTAGGTTCTTTTAGACTGGCATTTCAGTTGTCATGGAGGCTGTACAAAAAATTTACCGAACTCATTAGAGGATGGCTGAACCGAACAGCCTTAACTTCATTTCGGTTACATGCCGAATGAATTTGCAAGATAGCAATTGACCAAGCAGATTATTGTAGCAATAGAACGCAGTGGCCTCAAGAGTTGCTACTGAGAAAGCTTTTCATACAAAATTTAATGAAAGTTGTAGTAAAAAAAAAACCTCTCGGATAATATATTTATGACTAATGAGGAAATTTGTAGAAGGTCTTGAATAAGAAATGTCTAGGCTAGATCTCTGATGAGTGAAGTACTAAGTGGTTTTGCTATATGGACTGACCGCCTAATCGATGCCGTGATAGCATAATAGGTCTTCTGATTTAAGCCTTCTAGTTCTAGGTTTACAAATGTTCGCTAAGAACAAGACTTCTTATCCTGCGCCAATGAGAAAACAGTCCCTAGAAGACTTCACACTCGAATGGCTGGTCAGTTCGTGACGAGATACTGCATAAATGAGTTTATATTTTTAAAATTATCCATTTATAGTTTTCTGACGATTGTTGTTGTTTTAACAGTAAAAAATTCCCCCAAAAGGGTTTTTGGCGAATCAGCTGGACAGTTCTTGGCCAGATATAAATCCGGCTCGTTCCGGTTACATAGACCCAACTGTCGTGCGGACAGGTTTTCTGTTTTTTCTGTTTTCTGACGATTTATTAGCTCGATTCAGCCAAAAAAGGCCACTAAGATGCTTAGATACTTTCTGGAATCCCCGCTATATAAAAATACGCAATGAGATTAAGGATAGGTAAGCTTTGGTTGGAATGGATTAACCTTCCAAACAAAAATATTTCTTGTCACTGACAATAAGCATGAATACTTTAAAAAGCGTTATCCGATCTTTGCCTTTCCGGTACGCGGTAGGGTGAGCTGTCTCTGTTGTGAACGTGTCTTCTCTTCTTACAGAACGTTTATTCTCTCTTTACAGGGCCAAACCAAAATAATGAAGCAGAGTAAGGTCGCAAAAGTACAACCAACAAAAGATGGCGTACTAACCAGCAAAAGTGAAAAAGTCGATTCTTTCAATGACAGATGCTGGCGAGAGGCCTGCCTGCAGGAGCTTGAAGAATATGGAAGAGAAACGAACATACCTGGATTGCGGCGCATGCTCACCAATAGAACTAGGAGATTTGAGCGGCAAGTTTTAAGAATATTTCATAAAGCCAAAAGCAAACTAATAACAAGAAACAAATACATTTTCCCCACTTGCAGCGTCCTATGGACCTTTGGTTTTGTGCTCGCTACTGGGCTGCTTATTTACTTTAGTCAACACTTAGCTAATCATTTCACACGTAACAAATTTAAAACTACCATTTACTCCACTAACTACCCCATCTATAAAGTACCCTTTCCTGAAGTAACAATTTGCAATAAAAATCGCCTCAATTGGGACCGTCTGGAGCAAGTGAAGCGAAAATTTTTATGGCCAGTACATCACAATACCTCATATGAGCAGCTCTTTGTTGAGATTACCACAATGTATGATACCTTTCTGTTCGGCACTTTTGATCGTTTTGCAAAGCTGGCACCGAGACAAGTTGCGGAACTCAGCTATATTAATTTCACAGAAGTGGCACGGCATATGACGTGGCGTTGTGAGGAGCTGCTGACGGATTGCTTGTGGCGCGGTCGACCAATCAACTGCTGTGATATATTCATACGGCGCCGTTCGATGTTGGGCATTTGTATGGCTTTCAATTCAGTTGAGTCAACCGGCGGTAGATTAAAACAGGAAATGGACTCGAAATGGCCGTGGCGTGTGAGTGAGGCAGGGCCACAGAGGGGTCTACAGGTGCGTGCTTTGCTGAATGAGAAGAAACATTCGCCCTACACGAATACATCAAAGGGAATTTCGGTGAGTTGGTTGGACGGAGGAGTATTTTTATGTGACAAGCAAAATACATATACACAATAGGGTGGTCCTATGAATATCAACATCTGAATTTTATATGTGACACCCCTTTATTTTGTTCTACGCACACAATAAAGGCATCCATAAAATTTCAAAATTTCAAAAAAATTTTAGGGATCGCTTTCAGGGTTTGAAACTATTTAAATTTTTTTTAAATAGCAAAAATTCGACAAAATTTGGAAGTGAAATCTGATAAATTTGTCACATTATTGTAACTTATTTATATATATTCATAAACTTGCTGAGTTATAGCTGGCCAAAGTAAACATTTTTTAAAACTTTTGCGATTTAAAAAAAAAGTAAATTTTTTCAAAGCCGCATTTGAATAAATTATTATTCAAATAAAAAATAAAATTTTATTAAAAATTTTTCTATGATTGAACAACGAATAAATTTTTATTCATCATTCAAGTAATTTTTATTCTTCATTCAAGTAATTTCGAATTACGAATAAATTTTTATTCTTCAATCAAGAAATATCAAATATCGAATATATTTTTATTCATCATTCAAGTATTTTCGGATGAAGAATAAATTTTTATTCAATAAACTGGCTCCGGAACTGAACCTAAACTGGTCCCGAACTGTTCCCAAACTGCTTACGGAACTGGGGCCGAACTGCTCCAGAACTGGTCTCAACATGGTCCCAAACTGGTTCTAGAAATGAACCCGGACTGGTCCCAAGCTGGTTCCGAATCCGTCCGCCATACTGGTTTCGAAACTGGTACCGACTTGGTCAATAAAAATTTATTCTTCATCCAAAATTACTTGAATGATGAATATTTGTTATTTGATATTTCCTGAATGAAGAATACAAATTTATTTGTCATTCGAAATTACTTGAATGAAGAATAAAAATTTATTTATCAAAATTATTTGGATGATGAATGAAAATTTATTCTTATTTTTTTTCATTCAATTATTCATTTTCCTGATTACGCCCATCCCTACTAGGTATCACCAAATTTTTTTTTTAAATTTTGAAATTTTCTACGAAATTTGCCACATGATGTTGATATTTTAAGGACTGCCCTATTACGCCAAAACTTCCTCCTTTTTAGCTTATGACGGTGCAACCGAAAGTTTGGAGTTATATACCTACCGAAATACCTGCCAATGCCCATGCGCTTCTTCAACTTGACGCTTTTATGAGCTTCTTTGATCCAAGCACCAGACGAGTGGCGTCAAATGAGCGTCAGTGCGTTTTTGTGGTATAGAATTTTATTCCAATTTGTATATGTAGTGGTAAAAATTACACCAACACGCTGCTACTTTCAGGATGAAGTAAACAGCCCCGATTTTAGGACACTCCTCAATCATGTTTACATGCTCGAAAATTGTCAGGCGGAGTGTATGCAAGAGTACCTAATGCGTTATTGTAATTGCACCGTTGACATATTTTTTCCGATTGGGCCATACCCGATATGTCAAGTGGTGGATATGCCGTGCTTGGCGCGCCATAATCGTAAGTGTTAGTGGGTCGAAAAATTTCAATGGTAATGATCCCACTATTTATTGGGCATTTTCACTGCAGATCTACTACAATACTTTGAAGAGCCAACGAAGTCAGCCTTTACCGCTAGCAACCCAGGAATGGATTGTAATTGCTTCTTAAATTGTCGTTCGTGGCGTTATGTGGTAAAGGTGCACTCCAGAGAATTGTTTCAATCTGAGCGGTGGCTCACTAATGATACAGTGCTGCTGGATATAAATTTTAGGAAAGACTCAATAATTGTCTACAAAACGGATATTGTTTACACATGGCTGGATTTTTTACGTGAGCAGAATCCTTTACTATTAAAAATTTTGTGTGTGATAAATTTCTTATTGCAGTTAGCTTTGGCAGCATCACAGTGCTCTTTATTGGCTGCTCCTTCATCAGCGTAGTAGAGCTGATATATTTTTTCTTTGTGCAAATTCTACAGCGAAGACTACGAAAATTGACAAGCGTCGCTAAATTAAAAACAATTACACCGCACAAAAGGCCGCCGCTGCGTTCATACAGATTGCGTAGTGAAAATAATTTAGATTTGTATCGAAATGTGTATATGTAAGAGCGTTGAGAGTGTAGACACAAATTGACTCAAATGAGAATGGAGTTTGAGTTACTAATCGAAGTACTTTGGGGTTGAGTGTAAATTTGAGTTTGAGTTTTAGTTAAAGTTCGTGTTTGGATTTGATTTAGAAATTTAGTTTGAGTTTTCACTTGAGTTTGAACTCGAGCTTGAGTGTGAAATTGCGTGTGAGATTGAGTTTGAGAGTGTGTTCGTATTTGAGTTTGAGTTTCAGTTTATGTTCGAGTTGAGCTGCCGATTGAGTGTGAGTGCGCGTTGCAGTTTGAAATTTGAGTTTCAGTTTGAGTCCAAGTTAGGGTTTGAGCTTAAGTATGAGTATGAGTTTGAATTTGAGTTTTAATAAAAGTTTTAATTCGAGTTTGAGTTTTAGTTTAAGTTCGTGTTTGAGTTCTCGAATAAGTTTGAGTTTTAGTTTAATGTTGAGCTTGTTTTTGGATTTGAAGCTTGACATTTAATTTGAGTTTTCGCTTGAGTGTGAAATTGAGTATGAGATTGATTTTTAGTTTGAGTGTATATTTGTGTTTGAATTTGAGTTTCTGTTTATGTTCGAGTTGAGCTGCCGATTGAGTTTAAGTGCACGTTTGAGTTAGAGTTTCAGTTTGAAATTTGAGTTTCAGTTTGAGTTCGGGTTAAGGTTTGAGGTTAAGTAGGAGTTTGAATTGGAGTTTTAGTTTGAGTTTTAATTTGAATTTTAATGAAAGTTTGAATTTGAGTTTGAGTTTTAGTTTAAGTTCGTGTTTGAGTTACTGAATAAGTTTGAGTTTTTTTGGATTTGATTTTGACATTTAATTTGAGTTTTCGCTTGAGTGTGAAATTGAGTGTGAGATTGATTTTGAGTTTGAGAGTGTGTTTGTATTTGAATTTTAGTTTCAGTTTATGTTCGAGTTGAGCTGAAAATTTAGTTTGAGTGCGGTTTTGAGTTAGAGTTTCAGTTGGAAATTTGAGTTTAGGTTTGAATTCGAGTTAGGGTTTGAGGTTTAGTATGAGTTTGAATTTGAATTTGAGTTTTAATTTGAGTTTGAGTAAAACTTTTAATTCTAGTGTGAGTTTTAATTTGAGTTTGAGTGAAAGTTTTAGCGTGCATTTTAGGTTAAGATGAACTTTGCATTTGAGTGCGAGTTTTGGTTTGAGTACGAGTTTAAGCTTGAGTTTGCATTTAATTTGAAGTTAAGATGAAGTTTTAATTTGAGCTAGAGTTTCGGTTTGAGTATGAGTTTAAGTTTAAGTTTACGTTTGAATTCGCGATTGGATTTTGTCTTAAGTTTTGTTGGTGTTTGACTTTGATTTTGCGTTTGAGCTGAAGTTTAAGTTTTTGGCTTTTAACTCGGTGTTTTTATTATTCTGAATTTTTTTTCACAACTATTCGCTATTTTTAAACAGTTTTACTGATTTTTATTTAACTAACCCATAATGATCTATAAACGTAAGTCCTAATTACTTGAGCGCCACTTTTTAACTGTTCGGTGAAAACTTTTTGCAGCTGTTAATGTATGCAACAAAGTATGAAATGTGTGAACCACTTATTTGCAATATAAAAAAGTAAACTTTACTCACACGTGTTTGCAGTTCATAATGTGCTTTTATGTACATATGTACCGTTATGCTTTACGAGTTGTGTGTCGCAAGGCTTTTAATAAATGTGCAATGGTTTATCAGAAAAATTTCAAATTCGATCAAATGTCAATTAAACGTGCATAAATGTAAAGAACTCGTAAAAATCTGAAAATCAAAACATTAACAATGTAAATACAAATTTGAGTGTACAGGTATGAGTGTTTGCATTGTCCATAAATATATTAGCACAAGGTCAGCTAGGCAAGCGTTTCAAAGTATAAAAATCATGCAAAGTTCCACTTTCTAATGTCAGTCAACTGCCTACGAGCGGCATTGTTAAATACGACGTTTCACTAGCAGGTGTTCAGAAGTTTTACTACTGTTTACTGTGTGCTGCTTGGGAATTGAAATGCTGCTTTATGAAGAAAATGTTTGCATCCAAGATTCTTAAACCTCGCCGGAGTATTAAAGTTTTACCTGGAGTGCGGTGTTTAACGCCTGCCCAAAAAGCGAGCGGTCAAAGGTCGAGGCCTTGTGAAAAGGATTGCAAAGTTTTGGTGAATTTGGCACAAGAATTCAGTCAGGAGACTACATTTCATGGTATGAACGTAATGCTGGCACCAGGTGTGGGAAAATTTGAGCGGTAAGTGTTGGTGGAGTGTTGGAATTGAAAGTGTTTTGATAAAAACATTAAGAAAGGCAGTTGCGGGCGAAAACATTGGTTTGGCAAATATTCAATGAGGTACAGTGAAAAATGTGATTTTCAAAAGCTACACTTAAATAGATTTAAGATTACCAAAAGCTTTATCGAATCGCAGATAATGTAGATACTAACTTTTTCCATAACATTAAATAAAGAATGTTGACATTGTGAAAGAAAATTTCAATACAACCGGTTATAGGTGACCAATAGA
>JAPVRG010291824.1:0-10322 GCA_029783565.1 Rhagoletis cerasi
GGGAGTCGATAATGTCGATAGCGATGTTTAACTGGCAAGTAGTGATAACCAGACATTGAACAACCTGCCCTTAAACTTATCTTTTTTACTAACTGATTCTTCTTCTTCTTACAAGGCTATGCTACAGTTTAAAGGTCTTATTAAAAGGTACAGAATATTTAAAATAAAGCATACACTGGCACGTGTATGATTTGGCAAAAATGAAGTTATCTCAGTATAGGTACACCCTTTTAAACAATAGATAATATTTCAGAATCGGTCTATAATTGACGAAATTATCATTGAACATACATATGTACATAAAAAAAATACATATAGTCGAACATTGAATCATTTCCTTTTTCGATGTCAGCCAAAAAGTATTTTATCATTAATTTATTTAAATACACACATACTATATACTATCACTATTATTTTTATTATTTTGGAACGATTTTAAAATCGAATGCATTTATAAGAAATTTTGATATATGTACATATTGCACGCTGCAACGCTGATATGCCCAAATAATGTTAAAGAGCAATGAAGAGAATGGAAATGCAAAATCAATATTGTGTTTCATCGCCAAACGCAAAAAACCGAAAAAGCAATAAGCAACAAAACCCAGTAGGCAAAATAAGGGCTTGAGACCACTTCTAGACACGCTTCTAGTGCTTCTATTGGCAGACAGAAGTCCTTCTGCTTCTCATTCTTTTTTGTATGAGATGTCCCACTTGGCAAGGCCTTACTTTTCCTTTATGTGGGTAGGGCTTCCATGTGGCCTTCCATAAGCCCTTCCATATCCCATTTTTTTCGTTGGATTACGATTGCGTTCTGCACTTCACAGATGCTTTTTCAGATTTCGGACGCACAAAAAAAAAATATTTTTTACTTTTCGAGAAGCACTTTCGCAAATGCCAACTGGGAACCTATTAGCACACACACCCACACATTTCATTTCTCATCTTTGCTCTGCCTGCCTATTCCCGCATAACTCAGCTTGGTACATTTGGCACACAGCGAACATACACACAAACAGCCTTTTTTGTAAAAAGTGTAACTTTTGTTTCCCGAATTTAGGTTATATTAGAAAATAATTAATTTTTTGTTTTGATGCAGAACGTAAGTAATCATTTGAAAGTTTTACTGCAAGGAAGAAATATTTCAATCGATTTATTCGTTTTTGATTTATAGCATGGGTTAAAAACGATTTGATGATTTTTTACCACATTTTGGCATATTGACACGCCTTTTTTATAGATTCCTTCAAATAATGTTGAAATTGTCCTTCCCAGATAGCTAAGCTTTGAAATGCAAAAAACCATTTTCAAATCGGATCAGTCTGTGCGAAGTTATTAAATTACATACGTATTTTGGGGTTTTATTTTATAAGATGTATAGATAGATTTTATTTTTTATATACACATACGCAAATTGAGACCGGAACATCGTGATCCAACAACAGATCACCAGAAAACGCACAGCAATGTAAATGGATTGGTACATAGAACTAGAGTCCGACCGATTAATCGGCATCGGGTAGTATCGGCCAAAAGAATCGGCATAGGAATCGGCCGTTTTTGGCCGATGCTTTGCCGATTCTTTTTGCTTTTTCCGCACTTCATTCCATGTTATTTGCTTAATTTTTTCTTTTTTAATTCCTTTAAAATTTAAAATGTTAATGCATCTCTATAAGTCACTCATCTTGCCTGTGCTGGTGTATGGCGCGGAGGCATGGACAATGAAAACATCTGATGAAGCGGCTCTTGGAGTTTTCGAGAGAAAGATTCTGCGAAAGATTTACGGGCCTTTGCGAGTTGGCAATGGCGAGTACCGCAGACGATTTTACGATGAGCTGTATGAGCTCTACAACGATGTAAACATAGTGCAGCGAATTAAGATACAGCGGCTCCGCTGGCTAGGTCATGTCGTTCGAATGGACAGAAATGCTCCTGCTCTGAAAGTATTCAACGCGGGTCGCGATGCTGGTAACAGAGGAAGAGGAAAGACCAGGTGGAGAAGGACTTGGATTCACTTGGCATTTCCAATTGGCGTCAGTTGGCACAGAGGAGAAATGACTGGCGTGCTGTTTTGGACTCGGCCAAAATCGCTTAGGCGGTTACAGCGCCAATAAAGAAGAAGAAAGAATGCATCTAGAGTCCCCCTGTCATAAATGTGCTCTCATGTTTCGTTTTTTTATGTACGGTGGCGAGAACGTAAGTAGGGAAGACACATTTTTAGCAAGTTTTGGCTATTTTTTTTGTTTAAAAAATGTTTATTATTTTTTTATGAAAATATATGTAGCTTGCTATCAAAAAAAAAAACCTAAAAATCAAGCTTTCAAACTTTTTAGATTTTTTAGAATTTTTTTGAGTACGCAGTTTTATAAATTTTAGTATAATAAAGTGCAAATTAGAACTAGCTAGGTCTTATCGTTGATTTTTTGACAATTTTTTGTTCACGCATTTTCTTCCATACAAAGTATGTTCGAAAATATTTTTGTATGGAGAAAATCAGCAAGACCTTTCTCAAAAAAAATTGCCAAAATCAAAGGTAAGTCCTAGCTACTTAAAATTTGCACTTCTTTATAATAAAATTGAATGGACAAAAAAATTGCATACTCAGAATGTTTGCAGATCTAATTAAAAAGCTGTCCAATTTTGCAAAGATTTGTACAAAGTATAAATTTTTTTTTGTTTTTGTTAGGTAACGAGCTACTTTTTAATAAACATTAAATAAAGGAAAGGGAAATAGCCAAAGAATGGTAAAATGTCGTCACTGTATGTTTTGTTACGATTATCCATGAATTATTCGCTGAATTCCTGAATCCTTCGGGTGGACTATTGTTTTGCAAATTGTAAATTTCATTAGAACAAATGCCAAAACCCATCGTGAGTTTAATCTTTTTTTAGAAGATGCCTCTCAGCTTACAATGTATTAAGCCGTTTTGTGGAACTGCTTGCTTGCATTAAGCCATTTTTAAACAAGAAAGGTAAAAATTACCGGCAATTGGAGAATGAAAATTGGCTTTCTGACTCAATGTTCCTTACAGATATAATGGAATATTTGCTAAACTTGAATTTGTCTCTACAAGGAAAGAATAAAAATATTATTGATTTGTCGCAAATTATTTTAAGTTTTGAAGCTAAACTACGTCTTTTTATAAATGATCTTAAAAAAGGAATATTTCATCATTTTCCGCGGCTAGAAAAAAATATTGCACTTGTCAAAGAGGACGATGTCGCAAAACTACATGATTTGAAAGCAGATTTTGAAAAAAGATTTGCTGATTTGAAATTACTTAAATGTACGTTTGCATACTTCATAAACCCTTTTTTATGTAACATAATTGAGGATGAATTTACAATATAATACGAAATACTCCTTTTTAAGAAAAGCAAAGGAGAATTGGAGTTTTTGGAATTAAAAGAAGATAAGGCACAGGAAATGCAACATAAAGCTTTGCCATTGCTAGAATTCTAGCAACAAGTACCAGATTTAAAATATCCGCTGTTGAAAACAGCTGCGTTCCGTATATTTTCAATTGTTGGTACAACGTATAACTGTGAGTCTTTGTACTCTACAATGAAATTCGTGAAGTCGAAATACCGCTCACAATTGGGTAACCAACATTTAACAGAACTGTTACGAACGGCTTTAACTGACGTAAAACCAGATTTTGAAAATTCGGCCTTTTGGGATCTTTTGAATTTTCTTTAATATGTATGTTACGTACATTAGAATATGAATTAAATTAACGTTTTCATTTATTATAATAATTTTATTGAAAAATTAAATTTGTGTTTGTGTTGTTTTTTGGTGCTCTTTGTAGCATTTAGAATTTACATGTGGCTATTTTCGGCCCCGGCCTTGCCCACCCCTGCACTATGTGGTATTTTCAAACCGTCTGAACTTGCTGAGGTAAAATTCTACTCCCTTCCTTCTCCCGTCCATAAATAGGCAAATTCAGACCGTCAGAATATACTAGGGCTCATTAATTTAGTTAGAAAATATATTTTATTTATAAAATTTACCCAGTATATCTGGCATCCTCAAAAATTAAAAAGCTAAATAACGAATATTTTGATACGATCGTATTTTATTTTCATGAAAACTTTAAAGAGCTCGTCAACTTTTCACAGATTTCCATTTCTGTCATTTGTTTATCTTTTCAGAGATTTAATTTCATGACAAAGTATTTTCCCTCACTAGTCATTTCATCAAAAGACTAACACATTAAAACTACATTTTGTGGTAAAAATTTGTTTTGGAATTTTTTGGAATGCTAACCAGGTTATCAAAAAAAAAATAGCGGGGAAAAATACTTCCTCGCTGATAACCTAGAATTTAAAATTGATAAAGAACTGCTTGAGTTATTTATGCACATTTTCATGAAATTTTCATTACGAAATTGCATCGTAAAATATTAAAATCCACTTTTTCCAAAAAGAGCTCAGTGAGCGATTTTAAATTTAACTGCAAAATGTTTTGTGAGACTTGTCATGAACATATTCAAGAAAGCAGTCGGAAGTAGAAGAACTTCAGAGATAAACACAATCTGGGTCCGCCATGATATTTAAATATTAAGTCTACTGTCGTGATTTTGTAAAATTTTACAATAATCCAACTTTTTGATAAATGCAATTTAGCATCATTAAATACTGAAATATCGTAGGTTTGCGAATATATCTTTATATGAGAGATAGGCGAGGCTAGTGTGCAATTTAAAAAATTCTAAACATCTTGCTTAACGTGAAGAAATATGTGTACCAAGTTTGAGCGCGAAAAATAACGAACGTGGTAGACACTTGGAGTGATGGGAATGGGCTTCAGTAAAGGGAGAATGTTGGATGGTGATCCTCTGGATGAACATCTCTACGATCAAGCGCATTATCAACTACGCCTCAGTGGTGTGGGGGAGCAGACTCTCAATCAATAGCGTGGAAGGCCACATGCCGGCTAAAAAAAAACTGTGTTGGTAGGATACTGAATGGGGTGTGGCGGAAATTACTGGTGGCAGAGATTTAGACACAAACGCATTTTCAAGGCCCAAAGATAGTACGCATAGATAGTACCTCTGCATAAAAACAAAAGTTAGTTTGAAATCATTGAATTAATTTCGAAACATGTGCCTTCTGAACAAAATACAACTGGTAGAGTATAAGAATATTGGAGTAAAACACATCGCAGAACAGATGCCTGTAAATGGTGTTTTTTTAGACATGTGGTTTTCAAGAAGAAATAAAACGCATATAGTTTAATGTTATGGCCAAGAATTAAGCTTTATTATAAAGATTTGAGTTCGCCCAGTGGTTGAAATTCAACCACCACAACGGTCAGCATCCTTATACAAGATTAAATTTTCTTCTTGTTTATTTTGGTTCACTTTATTTTATTTTTGTTTTTTTTTTTAATTTGTTTTATTTTTATTTTGTTTTGTATTACTTACTTTATTATATTTTATTTTAATTCATTTTACATGATTTTATTTTAATTTATTTTACTCTATTTTATTTTATTCGATTTTCATTTATTTGGTTTTATTTTATTTTATTTTATTTTATTTAATTTTACTTTATTTTATTTTATTTTATTTTATTTTACGTAGATGAGCGAAGTTGTGACCCATTGCGCCTTAAGCCTGATTGTGGCGAAATATCAGGTAATGCAATGTGACGTGATGTGAAAGGATGTCATGGCACGCTATTAAAAATTATGTTATGTCATTGATGCCATACCAAGCGATATCATGGCATGTGGGGAAATTGGGTGTGGTGAGTTGCGGTGTGGGGTGAATTCAGGAGTGGTGAGTTGAGGTGTGGTGAATTAAGGTATGGTGAATTTAGGTGTGGTAAATTTTTATGAGGTGATTTTGAACGTGGTGAGTTAAGTAGTGGTGGATTTAGGTGTGGGGAGTTAAGGTGTGTTGAATTTAGTTGCGGTGAGCTCAGTTGGAGTAAGTTTTGAAGCCGAGGTGAGATGAGTTGAGGTGAGTTAATTTAAGTTAAGGGGTAGTGAGTTGAAATGAAGTGAGGTGATTTAACGTGAGCTGTGGTGAGTTGAGGTGAAATGCGTTAACCAACGTACATACATAACATGACAAAACATAACATAACATAACATAATATAACATAATCTAACATAACATAACATAATATAACATAACATAACATAATATAACATAACATAACATAGTCTAACATAACTTAACAAAACACACCATAACATAGCATAATACAACATATTCAGTTTCTTTTCTCTGCATCTTATCATTATCTCTATCACTTTTTCTATTTCTAACTTTCTCTCTTTTTATACCTTTCATGAACATGAAAAGGTATATTAACTTTGGTCCGAGCCTAAAAAATTGTAAGTACCAGAAGGAGCAGAGATAGACCCGTCAATAAGTATACCGATATGATCAGGTTGACGATTTGAGTTCATTAAGCCATGTCCGTCTGTCTGTCCGTCTGTCTGTTTGAACGCAAACTAGTCCCTCAGTTTTTAAGATATCTCGATGAAATTTGGTATCGAGATGTATTTTTGTATTATATTAGACATTTGTCGAAGCTGGTAGGATCGGGCCACTATAGCATATATCTCCCATACAACGGATCGTTCAGATAAGAGGTTTATGGCCATTTCTCCCTCAGTTTAGAAGATTAAACCATGAAACTTGGTGAGATATTTGCTAATTGATCATCAAATGTTCGTTCAAAAAATCAGTAAGATCGGAGCTATATATAATAGATCTCCCATACAACCGATCGTTCAGATAAAAGGTTTATGGCCATTTCTCCCTCAGTTTGGAAGATTAAACCATGAAACTTGGTGAGATATTTGCTAATTGATCATCAAATGTTCGTTCAAAAAATCAGTAAGATCGGAGCTACATATAATATATCTCCCATACAACCGATCGTTCAGATAAGATGTATGATTGCCTATTTATGTAATAGATGTAATAGATAAGGGTTTGTCATTATGTTTTAAAAATGATTTCGGGCAAGTGACCGCCGCGGCTGGCTTGAATAAAGCCGAGAGGCCCAGTTTTCGACCATCTTTTGCAGCAATCGGGCCGTATGTACGTTTTGCAAACGTTGTTCCGTAGTAAGTCTGTTCATTATGAAATGGCAGACCAAACTGAGTAAAAAATCAAGTAACAGCTATCAAAAAGACCAACTCCGAAAAAAAATTGCCTCACTAAAAACCACACGTCTAAAAAAACACCCTTTACATAGTACATAGTATGTATGATACTGTAAATATATTAAACACAACTGGAGCTGTAATATTTCATGTTTAATATTTATTTACCTGTGAGTATTAATTACGATGTGCCGGTAATGTGAATATACAATTACATACTTATTGATATAATGCAGCATTCATGTATGTACATGCGAACAAAGTTTATTTGAAATTGCGAGATTGTTTCTCGTCAATCAACTTCATGATTCGAGCAAAACAAAAATGGAAATTAAATAAATAAAAACTCACACTCGCGGCATGTAAAAAAGTGGGCAACGAGTAGTTATATAACTGGGGAAAACCCAGGATTTGCTTCATTCACGAGAAAAATATTACATTTTTAATGAACAAAATTATTATCTGTTGGTAATTACATTGAAGTAGCATCGGACTGTTGTAACGATCATTTTAGTGAGTTCCGTTTGCTGCAGGTATTTAATGCAATGCTAGTTGATTTCTAAGCCCAGACGATGTTTGAGCTTTGTGCGCATTGTAAGTATTTTAAGAATGCATTCAATTTCAGAGAATCGCTGATAACACTGCTTTACAAATTTTGTGGCAATCGCGTGAACCCAATGAAAAAAGCAGTACCCATTTTTTCTTTTCAAATAAGCGTTTTCGAGATTTTTTCGAAAAAGATGTTTTTAGTACTTTCCGCATATATTCTAAATAGGAAATCAGTTAATCGACGTAAACGACCTACAGTTCGAAAAGTATTGATATGCCCTGTACAAAATAAATATTATTAGTGTTACTAGCGACCAAACTCGAAAAAAGTGAAATTTTCAATCCTTTTTGAAAACTAAAAAGTTTGAATTAATTACTTTTGATGACAAAAAAAATGTTGATTTTGTATTTTTAAAATTACAGTAAATCTTCAGCCTCAGGTCCCCAAAAATCTGATGAGAAATGTAAATGTTACGAGTATATAGTAGTGAGTAAAAATTGGAGCTTTGTATTTTTCGCACAATCACAGTATTGGTCTTTTATTATACCAAAAAATACGTTCTGAAAAAGAGCGTAGTGTTCTCCTATTAAGCGACTCAAAGTTAGTCTTGAAAATACTTTTTTAAAGATCTTAATGTTTCGTGTAAACTAGTGTAATTATTCTTGTTAATAATAAAAACTGGAAAACCCCAGGATTCGTATGACTCATTCAATCTTAACTTGTTTCTTTCAAATGACTGATATATTTAATTACTTACTCTCTCCAAATATTTTGCTAGTCGTAGCCCGTCACTTGAACTGAAAGCAGTACGATTCAGCGCTAACCATACTTCTAAGTAGTTTTAGAAAACTCTTCAAAGTGTAGATATTTGGCATTTTTCATTCTTACACCCAAATTCATGAAAAATAAAGACGACTCTAGCTACTCTATAAATCGAAAATTTGTATGAAAATTTAACTTTTTAGAGCTCTTTACATCTATTTTATTTTTTATGAATAAGGCCATTAAATTACAACTGAATATCGCAAATCGAGAAATCCAGTATTGAATATTTGGATAGTGACTACAAACTTAATGATTAGGCATTCAGATATATGTATTTATTTACATATGTTTGTGAAATAAATAGTCGTGCATGCTTGAATATTAATGGATTTTTTCAATACAGATCAGTCGTAAGTTTTAATAAGAAGCCGGTCGAGGTTTTCTATCGAATTGAACAGAAGACTTGCTTGAAATATGAAGCTCTCAGGATAACAATTTGTTTTACGAAACTGCCCAAGAATAAAATCTTGGTAGATATTTAAAACACCCGCTCACAAACCAAAGCATTAAAATAAATAATGCATACATACATATGAATCCACAAACACAAATGTAATATGCATTTAGATTCGATTACCAGGCAAGTGCGAATACCTACTTATAATTTTAAATGTAAAAACAATAAACTCCATTAATTGAAAATACTGTTAAAATCTTCTATTGGTATTAGTCTAATTGTAACTAAATGCTTTTCAAAGCAATGTAAATAGTTAATTATTTTTTTATTAGATACATAGATATACATATATGTGCATACATTTGTATAGAGATTCATATATACATATGTATTTACGTATTTACCTAATTTCGTGTTTTCGTTTTTATTTCAGATATAAAGTAATGTACTGACACATTCATCCCTAGCTCTATTTTAATAAAGCAATCTGTTTCTTGCACAATTTTCATGGAAAGGAGTATGCCCGGTAAGTGATACGTAATACGATTTGACTAAGTTTCTTGTTATCAATTTCTCGTTATATTTGAATAAGGGCTTTAGAGTACGACAAGTTATTCGGACATTTTTAAAAATTGGGAACAAAACTATGAAGTTTGAAAGTGTGTATGCCGATAACACTAGTCGACAAATTTTCACGTAATTGCGCAAACCTAAGAAAACAAATTTTTTCTAAGCTAATTTTTGGTCGCTGAACACGAAAACAAAACCCATTCTTTTTTTCAATGAAGCGTTTTCGAGATTTTTTCGAAAAACGCGTTTTTCGGTACCTCTCGAAGTTATTTGCCAAAATCTTTTGAAAAAATCAGCTAATCTACGCAAGCAACCTACCGTTCGAAAGGTATTGCCAGATTTAAATACAAATTATTACTCTTGCTAGCGACCAAAATCGAAAAAATTGGAATTTTCATTCATTTTTGAAAATTACACATTTTTAGATGCTTATTTTGAATTACAAAAATTTTTTTTTAGTTTTTTCATTCAAATTTGAGTAAAAGATAAATCATTGCAGTAAATTTTGAGTCTAAGATTATCCAAATCGGATAAGAAATGTAGATGTTATGGAGCACTGAGTAAAAATTCTAACTTTGCATTTTTCACACAATCACACTTTTAGCCGAAAACAAGCTTTTCCCCTTGAATTTTTTAGTTTGTGTTGGGTAGAGTCTTCTCGAATTCGCATCCAAGAGTAAGAAAAAAATAAAAATAAATTTAAAAAAATAAAAAAAAAATAAAAAAATTCTATTTCCGAACAAAAATGTGATTTTGTGAAACATATAAAGTTGGAATTTTTACTCAGTGCCCCATTACATCTACATTTATTATCCGATTTGGATGACCTCAGACTCAAAATTTACTGCAAT
>JAPVRG010291834.1:15498-37355 GCA_029783565.1 Rhagoletis cerasi
TTTGTGACGTCAACGAATGGGTGGATGCTGTCAAATCGACGAAGAGAGGGTTAGCGGTCCGTGATTGGCGCCACCTTTATTTTCTGCATCGTGATGTTCACTGTTGTTTTGTTGTACCAGCTTACTAAACTCTGCCTGTGAGGTATGTTAGATGAGCTGAAGTGAGAGGCCATATGAAGAGGTGGTTAGCGTCGTCGGGGCATCTTATTCTAAATGGGCAGAGTAGTTCGACCTTCTACAATATCCAGAATGGAGTTGTGTCGAGGTATCGCGAGCCTCTCCATCTGAGGGTCTCTGATGATGGAATTGAGGGGGCGACAGTTGACGAAGGTGTTGATTGATTCAACATTCTTTTATTTTTTGAATGCCCTCCAAGGCCTGTTTATAATAGGTTACGGGATATATTCATAGTCAAAATGAAGACGACACTAAAGTTAGTTGCAGATATTTGACAAAATTTACAATGGAATATCTGTCAAAAAAGCTGCAACTAATTTTAAAGTGGACTTTATTTCATCCATTAACATGCCCCTTTATTTGTGTAATCAGTCTGGTTCAGTGGATAGCGTAGTCTCATTCACAAGACAATTGGCTCTACATACTCTAGTTTTTACCGTACTTTTTAAAAAAGTTTTTCTGTTTTACTTTTAATCCAAAATACATACTTTGAATTTATTTTGCCTTATTGATTTCTAAATTAAAGCTATACCTATTTTTAAAAGTTACATTGTAATTCTGGTCATGGTTTCTTACTAACTGTAAGTATTACCGTACAGAAGATATGTAAAATAAAATCGGGTTATCCGGTTTTTCTTAATTTGAAAATAGGCAGCCATTTTTTTTCAAATTGCCATTTTTTTAATAACTCGAAAACCGGTTGTCGAAAAAAGGCCAATAATCGAACACCCTAGTCATAACCCCTAAACTTTGAGTACAAAAAACAAAAAATCAGACATGCTGGACTATAACTTTGTTCAGCGAGACTGATCAACATGACGCTCTGTTTTAAAAATATACCATGGTTGTACTGATATAAATATATAAATAAGGAATGCGCTAACATATACGAGTATAAGTATGGAGGTTCTTGTCGTTTGTGTTTACCCTCTACAAAAAATTTCGTTACTACGTCCCTAATCAAAATCAAAATATCCACAAAACTTCCTTTCTGGGTCTGCTCGGCGATATATATGCATGTCCCCACTGTCCATCAACTTAGTTGAAAGCGTAACACTCATTGATACGCAGGTAAAAAAAAAACGTATACCAAGCACTCACTGCATTATGATCGACACTTGAGTGGGTGTAGTAGTAGAAGAAGAAGAAGAGGAAGGATCAGCAGCAGCAGCGATAGTAGCAGGAGCATGTTTGTCACATTTTCAAATGAACTCAGCTGCAGGCTGCACGGTACACCAATGAAATTTACGGACGAGCCAACATTTGAGAGTTTGAGCAATGCTTTCGCATGACAAGCTATTTGTAATTTTAGTGCATTTTTTATGTGTGTTTGTGGGTGTGTGTGTATTGCTTTGTGTGCGCACGTTAGCACAGCTGTAACCAAACTCTACACCTACACAACAGCAAGTAACCGACCGACAAGCTTTCCGCCTCAGCTCAGCCCTTCATAACGATAATACGACTTCATTATTATCCTGATTAAATATTTACATTTTCATTTTGTTTGACGTTCGGCGAGAATGTTGTGACACTGACAGTCAGTAGGGTCAAAGGTTGTTAGTTGATTACAATGCTATGAAGTTCTTGGTGGGTGAGTAGAATACGCACTTTGGGAAGGTACTACAACACTGACTGATTCGGCCTCGGCTGCTGATATGCAGCACGAATGTAACAGTTGCACCTGCCCACATTTTAACTTGTGAAGATTGACATTAATTTGTATATTTAGCGAACATACATACATCTGTACATACATACATACATATATGTGTACCATGGAGTTTGATGACGGTAATGTCAAACGAGTTCAAGGTAATGGAAACTTAGTCTGCCTTCACTAGCTTTTATCGTCGCCAAATTCATCAATGGTCTAGGAAGTGTACAGTTGAAATTAAATTTTTGGTTGTTAACAGCCATACCTAAATTAGCGCGTTGAGCGTTTTTCTTGTAGGCTTATTTCACTCTAGCACAGTGAACTTATATACGACAGAAAGAGACAGGCTGATAGACGCAACGCCCAACGCTCTTATTTAGGTATGGCTCTAAGGAAGGCAAACTGTCAGTTGTACGTTTGATTATGCCTACACCTGCACAAAGTAATTATACGGTGACTCACAGAAGTATTTTGCATTGCCTTTTTTTGCGATATTTAAAATGTTTTTCATGGTAAATTTTTTACGCTAATTTTTTATAAAAATATAGCATATTCTACAATTAAAACCATGATACAAAAAAGAAGGAAGTTTCATTACTACTATTTTTTTATTATAAAGCAGATTTTTGGCAATTGCTCAATTGTAAAAAATTCGAAGCGGCGTTATTTAATCTGAGTTTTCTGGTACAGGGGATTTTGTATCATAAATTTGGGATTATGTATAAAATAATAATATTAACATTTTCATTTTAAAAATAATTGATATCTTATCCTAAAATTGTTTAAATTTTATATTAAATTCGATAAACATTCCCCGAAAACCTCATGTTTGGATTAATCAAATTTTAGTGAAGATATTTTAATGTGATCTGAATCTTTTATAATGTGTATAGCTAGCCAGGACTGTTGGAGTCTCCTATATGGGACACGATTGTTTCTGAAATAATTCGTACACATTTCGATGTGTTATTTAATACATATGAATTATCTATGTCCATTTAACCGCATGTCTTTTAAGTAACTTCAAATGGGAATTTCCTCTTGGACCCATGGGCCTCAACTTTTAGAGTACTTTCCATTTCCGATATGGTTTTACCAGGGACCGAAAATAACCACATTTTCGTTATTTTTATTTTTCGATCAAGAAAAATCTTTAAATTTTGATTTTATTTTGTTCTGTCAAATTTAATTCTTATTTTGTGATTTTTATTTTTTCGATAATTTTTACCCGTTATGATGAACACAGTGTTTTTGTGACCATTTTAAATCTTTTATTATCCAAAAAATTAAGTATGAAAATAACGGTTATGGTGTCATCGAAAAAAATAAAAATCTCAAATAAACAGTAAAAAAGTATCCAAAAAATAAAAGCCCAAAAATTGCAATCATTCTTGATCGAAAAAATAAAAAATAGAAATCCAAATTTAACGGCTAAATTGGGATTTTTATAATAAATATCATAACCGTTCGGCCGATGGTTTGTACAATATCGTTGTTTCTTTGGTTTAAATTAAGATATATTTTGCTATTCCACATATATTGGAGACGTTGTGAAACAAAATTGATGACATATTATATATTATACCCTACGAATCAACTAGAACGATTTTAGTCGTTATTTAACATTGAAAACTTTTACGATTTGAAGACCTTACAACGTTTACGACATCTTGTGAATACCCTAATTGTTAGTATGCAAACCATAACTACAAATATCAACTTAGTGGCTTAAAATATTTAGAAAAGGAGCATTAGCTTTCATTTCTTTCAAAAACAAGACTATTTGCTGGTTCAAATTTCGCTTCTAAGACCAAAATGTTTTTAAATAAACAAAAAATTAATAATAAAATTTGAAGGATTTTAGATATTGGGTATGGTAATATGTAAATCAAAACTTCAAACTTTGAAGAAAAATAAGGGAAATTCATCAAATTTTCATCAAAATTTCGAACTTTTTAATCAGATTTAAAAAAAAAAAATTCGAGTATGCAGTTTCAAAGCCCACTGAATTTTAGCACAATAAAGTGCAAATTTCAAGTCGCTAAAAATCTCGTTGATTTTTGACAATTTTTTTTTTGTTGACCGTGTTGAGCATTTTCTTTCATGTAACGAATTTTTTTGTATGGAAGAAAATGCTCAACATGGTCAGCAAAAAAAATTATCAAAAATCAACGGGATTTTTCAGCGAATTGAAATTTTCTTTTTATTATATTAGAATTTAATGAGCTTTAAACTGCTTACTCGAATTTTTTGTTGAAAATCTGAATAAAAATTTCGAAAATTTGATGAAAATTTGATGATTTGTTATTATATTTCTTCAAAGTTTGAAGTTTTTATTTATATGGTTTTAGTTGTAGAATGTGCTATATTTTATAAAAAATTTACGAAAAAAATTTACCATGAAAAACATTTTAAATATCGCTGTGTCACTGTAGACATCCCTTAGAATATTATTAGTTACGTATACGCAATGTCAATCCATGTCCATTGAAAGAATTTGAGTATGGTGCAAGGCTGTTTATTTTGTTCTACCATCGGACAGCTGTCACCGGCAGCATATTAATAGCTATAATAAGACTTTGTTTTCCCTTTCCGAATATGCTCGCTTCCACTGCCGGAAATGTAGTTGTTTTGCTTCCTTGCATTTCTCTTCCAACTGACAGCCACTCATAAAGCGATAAGTCCAAATTTATCAACTTTACTTTAATACCAGTTAAGTAGCGCACTGTTGGGGTATAGCTAAGGCATAAGCAGAATAAAACAAAAGCAACATGCCAAAAAACTGCAACAACAACAAGAAACGTCATAAAACAAATTTCCAATGCAATAAAATACATCTGAAGGCAAATTGTTTTCGAGCTTCTTCAAATGCGAATTAATTTAATTTATTTGTGCGTTAAAGTTTGCCGCTTATGCTTTCAACCCCGAGGACCCCCCGTACAGTATACAAAACACCAAACCCATATATGTAGGTACGTATGTATGTATGTCTGCTGCCACTTCTCTGCCTTTACCATCATTTGCAGCAGTGGCTCTTCTTGTTGCTCGCTGCTAATCTGTAAATGAGTTTCAAATTATTTTAACAAAGTCTTATTAAAACCAGTCTAAAAAGCGGATTAAAAGCTTTCTTGTCTACATACATTTTATTTCATTCCCTTTTTTGGCTTTTTATTTCAGCTTCGCTAATTTGTTGCTGTCATTTTTACACTCATCCCCCTTTAATGCCTGTGTTCTCCTCATTTCAGTCAATTCAATGCCGCTGTCTCTTCAGACAGTCGGTCGCTGTTTTTGTCATCCGCAAGCAACTTTTTCGTCAACGCTTCGCTTTTGTCAGCTCATAGTTCAGTTTAGCTCACAGTCAACAGCAGATAATGATGGAGTTGCAGCTTTCTTCGCCTCTCGACTCGCATCTCTATGAATTTTCGTCTTCTTTTTAAATAGCCATCTAACATACGACGTACGATTTTAGTTGTCACTCAACGCATAAACACTCATACATGTCTTCATATGTGTGATCCTCCTAGAACAACACTCCTTCTCATCAGCTCTCTTTGTTCCTACCTCCTTTTTAGCTTCGTCAGCTTTTCAATGTCGCCGCGCAAGGCATTCGCATTTTCTGCCACTGACAGCAGCCTTAATTTGTTTTGTTCGTTTCGCATCTAAAATATCTTTGAGCCCCTTTCGCAGAAATTCAGAATTTTGTTGTTTTCTTTTGCTCTGGCTTCCTACAAAATTAGTTATGAATTTATTTATTTGCCTCAGCAGGACATTGAATGAGCAGCTTTGTTAATTCATCATTTTTTTAAGAGCTGAATTATAGTTCGCTTTTATCTATGAAAATTTTATGAGGCGTAGACGATTTCGGGAAATTCCAAAAAAAAATTAAAAATTAACTAGGGGCAACCAAAAAATTGCTATAAAAAATCATTTTTGCTCTTAAACTTTGTGAATTGGCACTACAAATTGGCTTCAAAAATTTTTATTTTTATTGTTTTCAGTTTAAATTCTTACAACATAACTAAAAAAATGTAGAATAACGACCCCGCAAACATTTACGGAGTGGTCACAATTTATGAGTCCAAAATGAGTCCTATGTATGTGGGAAATATGAGTTTCAAAAACCAAAAAGCTGTGACTCATATCAGAATCTCTTAGGACTCATATCTGATTGCAATTATGAGCCAGCACTTTGTGCTAAAAGAAAAACAAAACACTTTCGAAATTTTTTTCTAAACTTGTTTATATGAAAAATAATTAAAAGAAATTGTATGATCAAATGTATGCACATACATATGTATGTACATATTTCTAATCTTGCTGCAACTGCAGCGTTTTAAGGCAGTTAATCTGCAAAAAAGTATCTGAAAGGAGTCATTTATGAGGGCAATAAGAGTCAAAAAAAAAACCTTAAAAAGAGTCCAAAATGAGCCGTATATGAGAGCAATAAGAGTCACATAAGACTCATATTGAGGCTCATTTAATGTTTGAATTTAGGCTCATATAAGTCGACCTCGAGAAAAAGTGAAACACCTTCAGTTTGGACTCCTAAATGAGCTCATTATGAAAGTATACACTCCGAAATTGGACTCCTAAATTATTCTTTTATGACTCCAATTGTTTGCTAGAGAAAGGTACATAAATTCTTTAGTATAAGTTTCAAAACAGAAGAATAATTCAATTATTCAATAAAAAATTCCTTCGTATTATTGTTGCAGTATACAACAAATGTTTCTGCTAAATTTTCGAACAGACTTCGAGTTTTACTGTACTCACAAAGTAAATAAATGAAATGAAATCCGTGTCTATTGTCCCTGTAAATACTTTTGTACATCGAAAATCTTATTTTCACGGACATTACAGGCGCATATATGAAGGCCAACACTTCGGAAATTGTGTATGCGGAATTGTGACATGACGTAGGTTTTCCTGCAATTTGGTCAACAATGCTCTTTATATCAATGTAGCCTTTGTTTTTCAATAACAACGAGCAGAGCTTTTCTTCTATCTCCACACATTCAACTCGGTCAATTGTTTTTTTTTTGACATCTGCAACCACCTGCAATGACCGACAGTCTCCAGTTTTTTTATGGAATCCACCAGAAAACCGAAGTGATCGATAGATCAGCAAATCCGTAACAATATTAAGGAATATTTTTTTTGATTTTTTTATTTTTCAATTATTACTAAAGTTAGCATAAATTGGCATTAATTATGGATTTGGCGATTTTTGGCTCTAACAAATGTTAAAATTTTTACAAAAACTATCCCGTTTTACGGATTGGGTGGTAGCTGTTATAATCAAAAACTTGTTACTGCTACTTTTTAGTTGCCCTACTTAAGGAATGTATTACGCTTTAAGGAATGTATTAGCTTATCGAAGAACAACAGGAATTCTTTCAGGACACTGCTGGCTGGAATTTTACCTGACGAAACTATGAGTTTACTCGCAATAATGATGCAGATTTAGCCGGACGGATATCGAAATTGCACAGTAGATCATCTTATAGTGTTTTCTGTGCTGATGCAAAAACGGAAATTACACTCAAGTGACCATTTGGTAACCGAGGGCGCGGAAATTAAGGCTAAATACTAAAATTTCTTTCGGATACTCGATTAATAGACACACTATAAATCCATGAAGAGGTCATAATAGATTTGAAGCTCACAGTGCTTTATCCACTCCCAAATTAGTGTTCTGACACACTGGAATCGCCTGCCGGAAGCGCCAACAACCAGAAGGAAAGAAAGTAAACCGCTCATATTTTTTCCTGATAGCTTAGCAGGTGTCCATAAAAAGTGATATCCAACAACAAAAAACTACACGCCCGCGAAACCGAAGCAGCTGAGGAGCAAAGCGGCTAAGGAGCATAGATCTAAGATCAGAATTTGAAATTATTCCAGCTCATCATCCTTCATGCACTGGCTGCAATATCAGTCAATTCAGTCCAAATCCAACTGGCAAACATTTGAAACAGCTGTTCCAAGGCGAACTCATGTTAAGTGGTTTTACCAGAGCGCTAATTTCAAGGCAAATTCGTACTGATTGTAAAAATGGTGTGTTTGTTGTATTTTTGTTTTGTTGTGATTACCAATGGGCATAGTGTAGTGTTGTAAATTTGGCTTGAGCTGTTCACTTTTTAAGTGGTGCCAATTGATAATCATTTTGCGGTTGCCATTTCAATAAGAATATAATGGATGTAAGATGAGTTGATATGCTGCCGTATTTCGACTATTCCTCAAAAGCTTAACTTAACAATCTGGCTAAAAAAAAACCAGGTTTGGAGATAAAAAAACCGGTCTATTCGATATTCGTAAAATCACGATTCAAAACAAACCGTCCAAAAATTAATGAAAAAACCGAGAAACCCCGGTTTGAAAAAAAAAACTGATTCAATCGCCCTATTGACCACCTTTGATCTCCTCGTTAGCAGAAAGACTTCGCAACCTTGCGTTTCAGCTTGCATATGCCAACAGATTGATTTTAATATTTTAACTCAGCTCTTAAAAAACTGTCTTTGACTCTTTTCTCCTTACTTATTTGCTTTCTCTTTTCCTAAAAGACTACGCAAGAGATTTCAGAGATCATAGATATCGAGAGGAGAGGCAGATAACGTTAATTTGTGAAGTTATTATCATCTGTTTACAAGTAAGTAACCAGGCAAGAATCTTGGAGCTCGCTATATAAACCTGTATCTAATATAAAAAAAACACTAACTGCACTAACGATATTCCGGTGAATATTCTAACCTCTCTTCTGTCACCTATATTCTTTCTCTTATTCTATGCCTCGACCAAAGGTGTTTAATAAAAATATTTAGACACTTCAGTTGTACATAACTTGACAATCTGATGGAATTTCTCTAAAGCAGTCGACTCTTTAAATGAATGTTTATCCATAGTACAAACATTAAAGGTAAAGCCGTGCGCTCAATTCGCGGCATTCATTTTTTTTTTTTTGAAGTTGTTCAGCATTTTTGAATCAATAAAATTTAAAACAAAAAATTTAAATTATTCAAAATTGTTGTTGTTTGAAATTGAAAATATGTAACAATGTGTGCGTGAGTTTGTGAATAAATTTTAAATCTCAGGGATGGTTCTGACGTCTGTGCTTTCCGAATTCCACCCTCTGATATTTCGTCTACTGCTCTCCCCATTTTATAACTTGCTTACCAATGTCTACCTTGCGCTTTCGGTATTTCTTTACCTAGTACTTTTGGTCTTCACACTCATTAGTTGCGTCATTAGTTATCTCTTCTAACTCTCGTATTGATCAGATTACTGCTTTTCTCCTTGCTTGCTCCGTGCCGCTTACTTATTTCTTTGACTTCCGAAGTCAATCTCATCTATTTTCAGCCATCGTAATTCTGTTCCATGACTCCTTATTTATGGCTTTCCAACACTGTTTTCCAGTCCCTTTCTATAAACCGTATTCTCTTCTCTCTCTCATAGAGCTTCGGTCACATGGTTTATCATCTACACTTCACTCTCAGATCTTCGGTTTCTGGACTGCTTTCACACAGTATCGGTCGCTGTGGTCTTGTTAACTATTCGTACTAGTTTCATCTTTAAGTAGTTACCTCTATCTTTGCCCTATTTCTTTTCTTTCTTCGCACCCATTTTGGTTTGGCGCTATTATCTGCTAGTCTCAGCTGACTCTACCACATTCGATTCGTTTTCTTATGTTTTCTCAGCCCACTGCTCTCTGGCATCTTTAATCCTGTCTCAGGTCGTCTGATACTCGCTATCGAGAGCCTTGTCACTAATCCTTATTTCTTTGTTACCTCTTGCCCTTCACTACCTTATCCGGTTTTGGATTCCTCCTGCCTGTAAGATATTTCTATGGTTTTTTTCGTCTTCCATTATCTCTCTACATCCATATGCAAACTTTATCCACACATATTTATACATATATGTGCAATACATACTTACTTACTTATGTATATACATATATATGTATTTCGAATTGCGGAAGGTTACACTCTGTAGTCTTTTTTTCATTCTAATATGTATGTCATTTTCACTTTTCTTCGCTTTCAGCATTGGATATGCATATTTTTACCTATTTCTGCTCTTATCCACGTTCAGTAAATTTTTCCGCCGACTTCTGTCATCCTTACTCTGTTTTGCAATATTCCATATTTCAGTAATAATCCAGCCTCCATTTTTTGTTTCATTTCTCTCTTAAAATAAGTCTTCTTCAAAACGCACTCAACCTTTAAAGAATATTAAAAAAAAGCCTCATTAAGGCTCAACTTTCTTCAAACTCAAACACTTTTGGAAAACTAAGCCCAAAACCCACTAATAGATAAAGCCAATAAACCGAATCGCAGATTTTCGCACAAGCTCTTAGCTACAAAAGATACTACTACACGCAATTACTTATGCTCGTACACCTACGCTTAAACACGCCCACCACCGCAAGCGAAATGATTTCAAAAGTCAATGCTACCTAATAGTTACCCACATTCTTTCACCTCTCCGAAGGTGAGCCACTAAACGGCTTTGTAAAAAGTTACTTTTCTAAAAAAAAACGGATAAGTCACACATAAGTGGCAAAGCTAATAAAGTAAATGGCAGGAATGTGAGTATACTTAGACTAAAAGGATGAATGGAACAGCATAGAAGTGGCTGTGAGCACGGGATAGATGTAACTTTTATCTACCATAAGAGATAGGAGAGGCATAATGTAAAGGTGAGGTAAAGTGTATTAAAATGAAAGTGAATGCGGTGATAAAAACATGTTTCATGTGAGTATAAAATGAGTAACATAAACATATATAAGCAGATTTTTAAGAGCATGCTTTGCAAGCGATGAGCTACTTGTAACAAAAATAAAAGATTAAAAATGTGAGCTTGGATAATGGAAGGCTTTGACATATGTAAAGTTACAGAAGCGCAAGTACAAAGTTTAAGAATGGCAGTAGAATGTCATATTAAAGTGAATTACTACTTGCTTAATTTTAACGAATTTAAGTGGCTGTTCATTCCTCTCAACTAGGTTAGGTAAGCGGGCTGCCTCCATAAAAGGAGGCACACTTGGACTCGACAAAGCAGTCCATTGTGATGCTCCTCTCAACTATGTATAAAGAAATTCCTCAAAAAGTATTCGCTTTAATCTTCAACAGTTTTCAGTAAACACATACATTTATTTACTCATACAAATACTTCAACTCAGAATTATTTAACAAATTTGCGCGTAGCTCTTCAAATTATTATCCTCACAACTTTGTGCGCGCTTGTCTGCTTGCGAATGCCATACCTTCATACCTTCACTCTCGAACAACAATTACAACAGCACTCATACATACATACCTACATACATATGTATGTACTCTCTCAACGAGATTAACTCACTTCCTGTTGTCTTCCATCACATATTAGCGCATCCTTCACTGTGCTTTCCCTTACTTTTCATTTTCCGCCTTCTTTTGCTCTTCATTTTTCATATAAAGTTTCAATTTCGTAATCGGAGTGGAAATTGGTAGTGAAATGAGCCAGGCAGGCAGCGAGGCATGCAGCTTTTGTGTCTCAAGTGGATTTCAACAGCTTCACAGTTAATCACTTCAATGTTTTTATTTATTTATACTTGTTTTTGTGTATTCAGTTTGATGAAATATATATTTTTTAAGGGATTTTTCCGTTTTTAAGGATTTTCGGGCATAATTGTTTATTGCCGTTATCCTTTTTTTGGGTGCTCTACTCTTTCTACTCTTAAATACACAAAGTGAAAATGAAGCAAGCAAAAGTAAATATGTGTATGTATAGGATTAACGATACTGCTACCACGAAAAAGTGGTAACATTTTTCTAGAAAAAAGATATTCGCCACTTCTTCAATGAAAGAGAATAGGTTTTTGCTTAAACAAAGAAATTATTATGCAGCTGGATTTTACTTATTTTGAGCCGAATTTTAAAATAATTTTTTTTTACAGAATGCTTACCACTATATAGCAATGAGTCGGTCACATTTGAGTAAGATTTTTTCTCAGTAAATAGTCACATGTGCCCAGCCATCTGTTTTACATTGACAGTGCATTATGGGAAATTTGACCCTATTTTGTGGCCAAAGTCGATTTTTTGACTTGCTTGAAATTGTTTTCTTTTGGTCTTATCTTACAGCGAATACTTCAAAATAAACACGTGTAAACTGTGTTCTTCGATTAAATAATTTACCGTTGGTATGGCAACGCCCAAACATATAGTTTCGAAATCAGCTGTAAACAAAAAATGTGTAGCTTTATTTGTGCGTCGCTTTCAAATGCGTGTATCTCGTAATCTATTTGTTGCTTTTCAAAAGTGAAAAGTGGAAAAAAATTCTGACGATTAGTAGAATATTCATTAAATAAAACTTTTCTGTTACTTAAAAGGGATGTATTTAAGTGACCCAAAAGTGAATTTTCGCGGTTAAAAAAAATTGTATTTAGAGTTTTATAAAAATGTTTAAAAACGTTTAAGGAAAGCTCACCATAAATCATTTGAGCAATCAGTAATGTGTTATTTCCGCATTATCTCATATTGCGATTTTGTGCGTTATTAAAAAAATTATACCTTTCTAAGGCAACTATTTAATACAAAATGAACAAAACCTTCAACAAATAAAATTGCCAAATATCAACGATAAGTCCCAACTACTTTGGATTTGCTTTTTCTTATACTGACAACCCTACTACTTCTTGTTCTACCGCTGGACCAAGTTTTAAGGTGATATTTCAACTTTTCCAATTTTGGGCAAAAAATAGGATAGAAATTCCTTCGTTGGCAGTCATCTCTCAGCAATCACTCGTAGTTTGTCATCAATTATGTTGTTTCCATCATCAGTCATTTTCCAGTACTCACTAGGTGATATTTATAATCACACTTCTGTCATCAGTTATTTGTCATCAGTCATTCGTCATGTGTCATGTGTCATACGTTTTTAATCAGCAGTAATCTATTACCAGTCAGTAGTTCGTCTTCATTTGCCTTGATTCTTCTTCAGGGACGGTAATCATTATTTAAATTATTAACCTTATCGCTTAAAAATAATAATTAATATTTGAGTTTTATTTTTCACTCAACGGAAATAATTATTATTTGATTTTTACTTTTTCAATCATAAATAATGATCATTATTCTGATTTTTTTTTTTTTCGCTCAGAGAGAATGATTATATTGAGTTTTGTTTTTCTACTTAAAATTAGTTATTATTTATAAAATTTAAAAGGCCATACAGACGCAAGCAACTGAAATTTTGACCTGAAAATTTTACGATTTATTGCCTTTATTAGGGTGTGGCTACCTCTGCAGAGGATACGTCGGAAATAATGACAGTTTAGTTTTTGAGTTTTTTGAATGATCATTATTCTTAAGTGAAAAAATAAAACCCAATAATAATTATCTTTGAGCGAAAATAAAAATCATAAAATAATCATTATTTTTGATCAAAAAAATTAAAATCAAGTAATAATTATTATCTTTGAGCGAAAAAATAACACTCAAATATTAATTATTATTTTTAATCTTTATTGGTCAAACTCGAAAAAAAAATCATTGAAAATTACAGTAGGACGTACGAACCCTAATACGCGGGTATAGTTAAAATTGTTTTACCACGATTTCAACTCGTTGATTTTTTTGGATAAAATTTCAAAAATAATGATTATTTTCCGTCCCTGTTCTTTTTCAGTCATTTTTCATCAGTAAGCAGTAATCTATTATCAGTCATTTCTTAGGAGGGATTTGTCAGTATTTCATCTTCATTTCGCTTAATTCATTTTCAGTCATTTGTCATTAGTCATCTTTCATTTGTCATTTGTCATCAGTCAACTGTCATTAGTATTGTCAGTAGTTTGTCTTCAATTTCCTTCATTCATTTTCAGTCATTTTTCATCAGTAATCTATTATCATTCGATTCTTAGAAGTCATTTGTCAGAAGTTTGTCTTAATTTGCATCGGCGTACTTTCAGTCAATTGTTAGTTGTCTTCAATCATCTGTCATTAGTCATATTTTATCAATAATTTCTTGCCACTTGTTACCAAACGTTTATTACAAGCTATTCGCCATGAGTCAGTAGTAGTTTTTGATATATTAGCCTTCATTATCTGCAATCTTACACATATTTTTAGGCAGTTGTCATTAGTCATCGTAAAATTAAGCATTCAGTTATTTTCAGTCATAAGTCATTTGCCACATGTTATCAAAAATGTTCTATTTTTCATCAGTAATTTGTCATTATTCTTTTCCTAATAGATATTTTCCGCGGTCTTTCTTTATTAGTGATCACTTATTTATTTTCAGTCATCAGTCATTTGTCATCAGTTAGTACTCATATGTGTTCAATCAGCAGTTATTCCTTTCCGTCAGCCATATTTCATGAGCTATATGTCATCATTCCCCCTTCGTTCTTCAGCGTATATGTATGTATGTTATGAGACCTTTATTTTAATCATCAATTATTCGTCATTAGTTATGTTTTTATTTAATTTTCGGTCAACAGTGATCTATAAATGACCTTCTGACATCTTCCATCAATGTTACGACCTTTTTCGTTTGACATTTGGTCATTTTTCACTAGTCATCTGTGATGTCAAGAGCCAACATGCGACAATTCTTGTCCTCACCACCTTTCAATTGCCCTTCATCTTTTATTTGTATACCCACCATATCTAGTCCTTCCTTTAAAGCTTCACAGTAGCATTCCCCTAAAAATATCTTTAAAAACTACAATTTTTTATTAAATAAAAATATATAATTCTTTATCAATCAAAAAAAAAAAAAACACAATGAAAACAACTCACGTTTCCCCTACTTTCATTTGTCACGTGTAGTACATGTAAAATCATGAATGGTTTCTGCATTTCTAGCAAAAAAAACGCGCTACTTCTAAAAGCTGCTCAATACACACTCAAAGCAGTATTGTAGTCCAAAACAGACCACTGCAGCGCTAAGGTTCCACACAAATTGGGTATAACAGATACAATTGTGTAGCGGAAAAGAGAAGGCAGCACGCCTGACAAGAAAGAAGTAGCCAAACTACGCGACAAAGCTACCAAATGCTCATAGATACATTTGTAAGTGGCCGTAGCTAGTAAATCGAATTTGCAATGAAAACGTGACGCACTGACTGACCGAGCATAACAAATACGAGCAACTTTGCAGACTTCCATTTGGGGAGCGTCGTTGCTTTTCTTTCACTTTATTCAATTTTCTACCTTCTATTTGAGTGTATAAATAAATAAATAGAAATATTTTTCTTTTTTCAATGTAAAGAATTAGCCAGCTTTTGTTGCAATCACAAAATTTAGTTTCAGCTTTCGCTTATTGGCCAGTTTTACAAATATTCTACAAAACTCCTATATCTATGAGAATTTATTTGGGCAGGAAATAAGGAATTTATAAGTACGTCATTGTGTACTAAAAGTAAAGGTAGGGAAGAATCAACTAATGCCAGCATGTTAGAGAAAGTGGTGAGCCAAAGCCTTGCGATTCTTTTTTATATATTTGGAAAGCGATAAAAATTACTAAACATAGCAAGTTTGTAAAACAACATTAAGCAGAAATGCTTTTCGATACAATTTCAGCTCCTTAATTTCAAAAATTGTAAATCTTTGTATTTTATATATATTTTTTAAGTACCAACGCCGTTGCGATTCCGTCAGACAGAGACAAATTTTGTCCAAAGGATACATCAATCTAAAACTCATTAAATCAAATATAGCTGAAGAATCACTGGAGCCCATCATCAGTGCTCACTTTCCCAGCTGCGATCAGCGGTCAATATTATGAACCCAAACGGGCCTATTTGAACACTCAAAAGAGTTTCTGGACTCGATGGTGAATAAGAAAACAATAAAATTTGCATTTAGTATTTTTTCCATGCAAATCCCGTGGCCTTAATGCCATTACACTGGTAATCTACGGAAACTAAAGAAGGCTATGGGATCCTAACTAGAAAGGGTATACAATGCCAGCATCAGCTTGGCTCACACTTCACAAAGTGAAAAAATATTCAAGAAAGTTACTTACCAAAGAGGGAAAAAGAAGAACCCACGAAAAAAACAAACAAAAGTCTTCAGGGCAAAAAGTCAAAAAAAATAAAATAAAAAAAAAATTAAATAAATAATAATAATAATAATTTGGCGCTTACACATATGTTAGTGTTTGGCCGAGCTTCTCCTCCGATTTGTGGCGTGCGCCTTGATGTTGTCACACAAAGGGGAGGGACTTACAGTTTTACGCCGACTCCGAACGGCGATTGTATTTTTGTGAGAAGCTTTTTCATGGCAGAAGTACCCTCGGAGGTTTGCCATTGCCTGCCGAGGGGTGACCGCTGTTAAGAAAAAACCTTTTTTCTAAACTTTTTTTTTTTGCGACGTTGACCAGGGCTTGAACCCAGGCCTGCGGAGTGGAAGCGCGCACTGCTTACCACTACACCACAGCGGTTACATTAAATAAACTAAAATAAAATAAAGCAAAACAAAATGGTTGTAGTTGGGTCGACTAAATGAAGAAATATGAAAAGGACAACAACAGCTTACATGGCAAACTAAGCTCAGTGGGTACGACCTTTGGCTTTGAACGACGGAGTCGCTGGTTCGAATCCCAGTGAACTCGATGATAACTTCTACCAAAATGTAAAGTGTTGTTGTTTATCTACAAAAAATTTCATAAAAAACGGCCTCAAGCTCAACAAAAATTTTTCAATATAAAATAAAATAAAATAAAATAAAATAAAATAAAATAAAATAAAATAAAATAAAATAAAATAAAATAAAATAAAATACAATTAAATTAGATTTAATTAAATTAAATTAAATAAATTAAAGTAAAATAACAAAAAATAAAATAAAACAAAATAAAATAAAATACAATAAAATTAATTCAAATAAAATAAAACGAAATAAAATAAAAATATTTTATATTTGGAAAACACTCGGATCAAGGATCGAGGGTCCTACTGGCTCTTTTATTGTAAAACTGATAATTTCGATACAATTTTTAAAACTTGACTTTTATTATTTCGAGCAAGAAACTCCGATTATTTTCTTGACTTTTACTTTTTAATAAAGCGTAAATTTATAATGTCGGCAAAGTTTGACAGCTAGCTTTTGAGTTACAAGTAAATGGCTTTGTTTGGTTTTTATTTATTGAAGTTTTTTTAAATCTAAATTTTTTAAGAGTTTTTCGACGGCCTTGAGGATTTTTTGCGAACTTTTCGGGATTTAGCGCGTTTTATTCTTCTAAAAAATTTGTGAATTTTCATCGAACTCTTCGGGATTTTATCGAGACTTTACGGAATTCTACGTGTTTATTTTTAGGGTTCATTTTGAATTTTCGGACTTTCGACAATTTTTTTTGTAGTCACACTCAATTTAAAATTTTCTTGACAAATTTAAAAAAAATTGTCAAGATATTTTCTCACTACATGATTGGGCTACCAATTTATGTTCTAAAGCATAGATCATAGAAATCATTTTCTCAACTACAATTCGTAACGAAATTGGCATTTACTAGCCCAATCTTTTATTCAATGTAAAGATTAAAATTAAAATTATAGTTAAAATTAAAATTAAAATGTAAATTAAAATTAAAATTTAACTTCCAAATAAAATTTAAATGTAAATTAAAACTAAAATAATTATTAAAATTTAAATTAATATTAAATTAAAATTAAAATGTAAATTAAAGTTAAAACTAAGATAAAAATTAAACTAAAATTAAGATGTAAATTAAAATTAAAATTAAAATTAAAATTAATATTAATATTTGAATTTAAATTAAAATAAAGTTTTATTTTAGTTTAAATTTAAATTTGAATGAATAAAATTAAAATTAAAATAAAATTCAAATTAAAATGTAAGTTGAAATGCATCTCAAAGTTATTCCATTAATTCAAACAGACAAATGTTCTGTTATTACCCAGAAGCAAATAAAAGTTATGATGTTTTCCTGTTTATAGACTAAGGTGTGCCACCTTAGTTTAAGCGACTATCAACACCTTTTATTCTTCCCGGTCTCCTCAGTTAACATCGCTTTTATGCAATTTTAAACGTTATTCTAAGAGGAAAATTTTTCATGGCTCCTTAATATTTTCCGCACTTCTTCTGCTGGGTTACTTCTTCCGGCAAATAAAAAAACTTTGATTCTATAAAAGTTCAACACTCACTTGTGTATATATTTGTATTTTAATAAAAGTGTCTCATAAAAGCTGTGAAAGCTTACAAACTTTAGCAAAGTACAACGCGTCGGGTTAATCAATCAAATTAAACTTGATGACGAGCATTGGAGTCCCCATACTATTTACATGTTAGTTAGAAAGTAGTCAGGGAGGCAGTAAATTAATTTCATTAGAATAAATTACTTAGGTACAAATATACAAAGTAAGAAAACGAATAAAGCTGCATGGAATAGTGAATAAAGGGAAGACACAATAATAACAACAACAATAGCATACAAAATAAGAAAGAAAATTGAAAGAAAAAAGTTAGTTCCATAACTTTTCACTTTGTGTCAACATCAAAAAAGAAACAAACCTGACAAGCCTGCTGGGGTATCTTATGCTTTGTATTCGTTTCTTATATCCTTCCGCTTTCGCCTGATTTTTTTCTACTTATGCTTGCGTTCTATGTTTGTTTTTTTTTTTAACCGCATGCAGGTATTGTGAATGAAAGAATAATATTAGCTCTTTGCACTACCTGTCTGCTTATTAAAGGCATGATTAGTAGCAAATTTGACGGATGTAGCTAATAAACCCATCATTTGATGGAGAAAGGCACATAATAGTAGAGACTTAAGTAAATATGACTATGAATATACCAGCTTTTTTATCACTTAAATAAGAAAAACTATGATGCCAGAGAAAAGAAAAACTATGTTACCGAAATTAATATACTTAATTCAAAAAAATTGTAAACTCTCTTCAGAATATGGTCAAGACTCAACTAAATTGGCCACTTCAGTAGAAAAAAAATTTACATTTAGTTGCTAGTCTTTTAAATATACACCTACATTTTTTAATTACTTTCATAAGTGGCAAATTTTTAAAAAATTGTGTCTGAATAAAAGCATGTACCATCATTATTTGTTTTATATCATTATCCCATTGGTATATTTCATTTAGCTTAAACGGAATAAATAGATTGGAATTTGGGAAAAATGGAAAATAAATTTTTCATTTTGCAAATGTTCACTTGAATTGAATTTGATTTTTTAAACAGGTGACAACATCCTCTTCAAATCTGTCGTAATAAAGCTTTCTTAAACATTTTTTGTTTCTCATCCATATTGCAATATTTAATTAAATTGAGTTTAACGTTTAAAAAGGTGGCATCCCTCTTAAAAATATTTTCGAAATAAAGCTTTTTTCAACCTGTTTCGTTTGATAGCCAATATTGGTGAAATTTTATAAAATTTTTTTAGAGGTATAATTATAATTATTTTCGAAATAAAGCCTTCTCAAACATCGTTTGACATCATATTATGAAAACTTTTGAAAAAATTGGATTTGATTTTCAAAAATTCAAAATATTTTCAGAATAAAGCTTTCTGAAACCTCATTCGTATTGTTTTTCATTTACTTTATTAACACAATTAAATTTAATATTTTTAATAGCTGGCAATTCTCTTAAAAATGTTTTCGTAGTAAAGCTTGTTTGAATCTAATTATATTGGCATCAATATTGTAAAATTTCGTTGAACTTATAATTTGAAATAGAATTTATCTTTTTAACCATATGGCAACTCTCTTCAAAAATATGAAAATTCCCGAAAAATCCTGAGGACTCCCTGAGGACTCCCCAGAAAATCATGAAAGGTCATGAAAAAGTGTGGAAAAATCGCAAGAGATGCTTAAAAATTATACATGAAAAATCTGGAAAAGACCCGAAAAATCCCGAAAAATCCCGAAAAGCAGAGATAAAAACCAAAAATATCCCAAAAAATAGAAAAATATACCTATGAAAAACAAATTCAATATGCCGAAAATTTCCAAAAATATGCTGTACGATACAAGCAACATCGCCAGGAAATCCTGGCAAGTCTTGAAAAAGTCCCTAAAAACCAGGGCTGCAAACCGCTCTAAAAATCGGTGCGGTTCGGTTCAGTGGTTCGAACCATTTAGAAAAAACTTGTACCGGTACAAGTATCTCTGAACCACGGTTCGGTTCGGTTCGGTTCAAATGGTTCAATATTTTTATACTAAGTGATACAAATATTAAAAAAATATGACAGAGACTATACATATTTAAAAATAAAAGGCTTTTTTTTGAGAACAAATTCAAATATCCATATATACGAGGGTAATTCGGCTTTTTTTTTATGTTACACTATGATTTTAGAAACTTTAATATTTGTTAAGGTAAACATTGACATATAAAATTTTTTCCAGATACTTCTGATATAACAGCAGATTTTCTTCGTAACTAAATCTCATACAAAATCATGAAAATCGAAAAAATGTTCTGTAATCCAATGACTGCAGACTTTCTTCACTACTAAATGCTCATGCAAAATCGTTTGTATTTAACTTTTTCAAATGTGCAAGGATGCCTCGATATCCCGGTATGTCAAATGCCGATCCGTCTGAATTATTTCTCTCACAGCGGCGATGTTTTCCGCAACAAGAGCAGTTGATGGCCGACCTTCATGGTATTCATGACTGAGGCTGACGCATCCACGCTTAAATTCTGCAAGCCAGTCGTAAACAATGTTTTTGATGGTTGTTCATTACCAAAATCCGAATGAAGCCGTTCCAAGCTTTGTTTTCGAGTTAAGCGGCACTTAAATGCGTTAAAAAATCATCGCACGAAAATTTTCACGAAAAATTTTCATTTTTTCACAGAATTGGTTTCTTTGAGATGCTGTTAAATCGAATATACTTGGTGTCAATCTAGTTTACCTTAGCAAACATAACATTTTTTTAAATCATATTGTGGCATTAAAAACCAACTCCATCTAATGGTCGTTTCCGGATACTTTAAGGGTTATCCTCGTTTATCAAACCTTTGCTTCGTTAATTAAAAAAAAAATATTTCAAGGAACTTTTGATATTGAACTGATATCCATACTTGAAGAAGTTAAACCAAAGGCACTATTATTTCAGCGGTTTGTAATAAATTACATAGAATATCTCTTTTTTCAAATACACAATAAGGCGAAATAAAAATTTAATAAAATTTTTTAAAGTTTGGGCGAAACGTAAGTCTAATTAAGAACACAAAAAATGCATAATCAGAACTTCGAATTGACACTTAAAATCTTGGTTTAGGTTTTGTTGCCATCAAAAAAAAAAGAGCAGTTTTACCAAAAGCTAACATTTTTAGACAAAGTTTTGTATAACAAAACTTTAAAAATGCTGTAGCAGATTTTCATTTTGAACCGAACCGAACCATTTTTTATAATGGTTTCCGGTTCGGTTTTGGCATTTGAAAATAAAAACGGTTCGGTTCGTGGTTCGGTTCATAGCGAGAAAAAAGCGGCGGTTCGGTTCAAAAACCGGTTCGGTTCAAAACCGGTTTGCAGCCCTGTGTAATACACCCTTACAAAGGCCACGTACTCTTTCCATTAATTACTTTTTTTGATGTCCTTGCAAGAAATCCTATCGCCCTATTAAAAATTTAAAGATGCATATTTACTAGAAATGCGTTCAAATATGGGAAACATTTCGAATTTATTGCATTTTCAAAGTTGTCCTGTGTAATACACCCTTACAAAGGCCACGTACTCTTTCCATTAATTACTTTTTTTGATGTCCTTGCAAGAAATCCTATCGCCCTATTAAAAATTTAAAGATGCATATTTACTAGAAATGCGTTCAAATATGGGAAACATTTCGAATTTATTGCATTTTCAAAGTTGTCACGGACGATTTGGTAGCCCTAATTCAAGTTATTAACTAAAACTTCAACTAAAAGTCGGCACGGGTTATCGGTATCGTATGGCTATAAAACTTCATATATATGTTATTTAGGCTAAAAAGCAAAAATATAGAGGGTATGCATATCAAAATTTGCAAACAAGTTTTTTTACATATATTCTTGGGACAGTCTAA
>JAPVRG010291852.1:0-10937 GCA_029783565.1 Rhagoletis cerasi
TTTACATACTCTGTAAATTGTTGGGTGTTGTTTCTTCTCTTGATTTGATCTTGATACTTGTCAAGCAATTTATTCAATTTATTAAATACACTTTTTTTCAGCATTATTTCCATACCAAGTTTTTCCCAAATTCCAATCAACTTATCTTGTACTTGAATAGTGAATGATTTATGGGAAAACTTTTTTTGTTCTGTTTTAGCACGTTTGCTTAAGTAAAAATAATATCTCAAGATATCCAGATGGGTTGGTAAATTAAGATCAGTTAAATCAGTAGACACACCAAAAACAGTAACATCATGCTTGGGTATATGACTCATTGGGTATTCGATAGTTGTTGATGTAGTTGCTTCATCTTGCGGTCTAGAGGATGGTGGATTCATTGTAAACTTTTTGATTTGGAATGGTCACTTCACTTATTATTTTTTTTGAAATATTTTTTTATCTGAAATTAGCACTTCACACTTTGAGTTCTTCACAACGACTTAATGCATTCACAAAAACTGTTGCGTTATATATGGTCTACGAGACGAGGTAATAAGAATGAAATGGTAATTTCAATTCTACCTGCTGTGTCTTGTTGGCTTAAAAAAACAACACAAGCAGTTTTACGATCTGCAATTGTGTCACAGTGATACCTTCATTTTTTAAAACGGTTGAATAAAAAACCCACACAACTATGTTTACGACATGCAAATGCATCACAGTGATGCCTTGGTTTTAAAAGGGTTGTAAAAACGCTAATTTCTAATAATTTTTTTAATTTCTTTTCTATTATTAAGTTAAATTCATTTTTTCATTTACATATGTTCTGACTAAATAAATTTCTAAAGAGAAAAATAAACTCCAAAAAGAAAAAACATAGGCATTTCGCTGATTTTTTCATGTAAAGTGCAAAACTGGCGATTTTTTGAAATGTTTGTATGGTGAACCCCCAGGGGGGTTCCAGGGGGTGTGCCACTGGCATCGGTGGGTCGGGCCTCCAAAGTTAGTGGGGGTCGCTCATACATTTGGACTCGATTGGAGCACTCTAAATGGGTCAAAGTGGGATTTTTCAAAATTTGCCCCTACCCAAAAGTACGACCCAAATTGGGGGACATCAGAATTCGTTTTAGAGGTATGGTTCCTTCGGCAAAGTTTCTTATTTTGATCCCTAGAATATGATTTTCACAGAGCAATGTTCGATTTTTTTGCCTCCCCACAAATCGACCCGGCCTAATGTATGTGGATATCGATCGCTTAAAATCGATCTCAAATTTGTACTTGCGCTGTAGAAATTTTTGGTCTACGTTTTGTAGTTTGACAGTTGTCAATTAAATATAATGCTTTGTATTGCATGCGCTCCACGTTTTTCGTTTTCAATCTCACAAATTGTTTATAATGACTTGCTAAAATTTCGAAATCAAAAGTTATCAAAACAAATTCTATGGGACTGAGAAATATTATTTTCTACTTTTTAGTCCATTTATAAAAACGTTGTATATTAAAAAGTTTTTTTTATTTTAGTTTTTTAAGGTATTTTTATTTCATCGCACCATACCTCCCCTACACTGAGAAAAAAGTAACATGATTTTTTCAAACAGAGCGTTGTTTAATTTTTCTATGTTAACGAAACGATTTTTTTGAACAGAAAAGATAGAGTTTGAAAACAAGTTCTAGTTCAATCAATAAATCTAACCTAAAGTTTGTCAAAGCAAACGAATCGAAATTTGAAGTAAACTTTTTATTATTTGAATGTTAAAACGAACTCGCATACAAATGTATGTATGTACATACATAGTATGTATATAAAAAACGAAGTACTGAATACGATTCCAACGCTTTCGGCTATAAATCTGCTACCACTTTAGAAATTCTGCACTGAATATCTTGAAAATTTTGTAAGCATCTCTAAAGTTTTTTTGACATGCATACTTTTTGCTTTGTTCCTGTCGTTAGATCATTAATAATTTGGTATTTGTTAAATAATCTCAAAAGCTTTATGAGGACGAACGATATCTTAAGATTGCATTATACGGACTTATTTAGTTTAGACAATGTTATTAAAATTGTTTCATTGAAGATAAAATCTACCACGTCTCACCTTTGAGTGGCATCACTGGTATTTTCGTAATTTTACCACCAGTGTTGACGATTTGTTACGATCGTAGGAGCTCTGACTACCCCACTACCCTCCACTTCATGCATTTTTTCTGGTTTCATTTAACCAATAGAAGCTTATGCAAAGTTTTCGACAAAAAATAAAGAACATACTTTCGTGTTAGAAAAAAAGTTAAGAAAAATTTGAAGAAGAAAAATCATATGTGCTTTAACAAAAACATTCTTAATTACGGATTTTTATTTATAATTTAGCTCTATGAGTGATAGAGTAAAGTTTTTGATTTTTTCAAAGATTAAGAGATAACTAAATAAAATAATTGTGAGAAATTTCTATAACTACATATTTTGAACTTTACAAAGTTAAATAAAAGCGCAAGAATAAAAACCATCTTACGCGACTTTTGTTCGCATGTTCAATTGTCACACTTAACATAAGGACATGGAAGCATACCGTACTTCTATACGATTGTTCACTTCTACTACTATTTTGTTCTTAGTACTATTTATCTATGCTTTTACTGCATATTCGCTTTCGTTAAATGCCAACCCTGCCATTCACACATACATGTCTTCGCACACTGGACTCAACAGTTGGGCGGAAACCAAGAATGATAGAATACAAGATTGCGCCGATTGAGCTGATAGCAACCGGGTGTGCGTCAATAAATACCAGAATGAGGGAGCAAAGAAGAATTCAATAAGAAAAATAGGAAGAATCGATCACGTGTTCCGAAATAGTGATGTAAGAGTTGGTAGAATTTTACCTATGCTTCAGACTTTAGAATTTGAACATATATTTGGTACATGCACACCATTTCAGGTACATTTGGAACGTAGTAAAAAAAGTTATCTGGAAAGTTGCTCTTATTTTCGTAAGCTTTTCAACGCGTTTTATAGTGTGGGAAACTTTTCCAAAAACTCCCCTTTGTAAAGGGGCTAAGCATTGGCTAAAACATAGTTTTAGCTTGAACTGAACTTGAAATTCCTTTCAAGACCATTTTTAATAGCAAAGATTGTTTTATGTGAGTCAAAAAGTAGATATGGTACCGAAAGGAGAGGTTATCCACCCATTATCAAAAATGTATAGCCATAAGTATACATATTTACTTTTTAGGTAGATTTATCTACTTTTAGGTAAAATTTTTTCAACAAAGGTACAATTTGAAGATTTTATTTTCATCACTGGTCTATTGTGACGTCAACGAATAGGTGGATGCTGTCAAATCGACGAAGAGAGGGTTAGCGGTCCGTAATCGGCGCCACCTTTATTTTCTGCATCGTGGTCGGAAACAGGTTTTAGTTTTCAACTTGTATGCACGCAAAAATGAACGAAGCAGCAGAAGAATTGAAGGAGCTCGTAGAAAGCTGGGGATTACCCGAAATTATCCCCATTTTAATTGGTAAAGTATTTGTTTAAATGTTTATACATAAATGTGTTAAAATCTATAGTGATAAAGTGGTAAAGTGGTTTATTTTAGTGACATAAAACTACCGAGCACGAGCAAAAAAAGGGGCATTCCAAAATGAAGGGTGGGACATTTTAACTCGTCTTTGATCAAACTTCTGAGTAATTTCTATTTAACCATTATTTCAACAGATTTCAAATTACTAAGACTTGAAGTCAAATATCATTTAAATACGAAACTCATAAAGTATAGAACTTGATTATATGGGTAATTTATACAGAAAATTTTCATTTTTATCGTTGTCCTACCCGTCACTCTTGGAAAATGTAAACTGTAATTAAGTTTTATACTTTATGACTTTCGTATTAAACTGATATCTGATTTCAAGTCTTAACAATTTTAAATCTGTTGAATTAATGGTTTAATAGAAATTACTCAGAAGTTTGATCAAAGACGAGTTAAAATGTCCCACCCGTCACTTTGGAATGCTCCAAAAGTTTGTTTTTGTGCTCGCTTTTTATGAATAGCGAAGCTGTGCCGACGCATGCTGCGACAAAATTCTTTTCTGATATTAAACCGTTATGAGCTCGTGCAAAATGCAAAAGTAGTGCTATTGTTGTTGTCGCTGTCACTGAATATCAAAACTGCACATGATGCAATAATTAAAGGTGATGTATGTACGTTGTGACAGCACCAATTTCAACGCCCTTAGCTCAATGTTGTATTTTGGAAGTACGCGAGAATCGGGGAAGAAATGAAGCTCGCGTTAGGAAATAGTAGTAGATTTCCTTCATTTTCGCTACCTTATAGAACGTGTACTACAATGGAAAATGATGGGCCTTTTATGCAATATATTTAATAATATAATCTTTTGCAATTTTTTAGACTTTTTTACGATTTATTAAGTGAGACGATTTTTGTGTTAAGGCTAGGTTTTCGTTAGGTGCATTTTTTATACTTTTGAAATGGTTTTCGCAAATCGTAAAGCACTATGCATATGTACATAATTTACACTCAATTTAAAAATGTGATATAAAAGTTTTTTTTTAACCAAAACAAATAAATTTAAAGAAATTTAGTATAGAACCATAAATCCCTCTTTTTGTGCATGAAATAAAGTCTTTTAAATTAAAAGAGCCAGTAGTTAAGGAAAAGAGGACTTTGAGTATATACCTATAAATTAGAGCAAATTTTAGTTACAAACTTTTAATCTTTTTAGAAATAATTTTTAACAACTTACAGTCTAATTCATAAAAAATAAAGTTGCTTAACTTTGCTTGATGCTGTGCTCTTCGCTGCAGTATGTTTTTAGCCTTAATTACGCACACGCTTTCTACGACACATTTATTATTTTCTTGAAGTTCAGTGCGTCTTTGTGGACTGAAGATATTTTTAACAAGGTGTCTACGCGTTTTGAACTATGAAATTTATAATTTTTACTATACCAACTTTGACGATTCATAATTGATTCTGTATTTTACATATGTACATAGATCACAAAGTAACTCTAAAACGTCTAGAATATTTATCAGCCGAGGATATCGTGGAGTTGATTCCGAGCATTGGTTTGCGTTGCGAATTTCGGCAGAAGGTTTTGAAATGGGAAAAGGAGGAAGTAAATGAAATCGTGCATTTTTAAAAATCGTCGCTTTTTTTAATAAATCAATACTTCGATATATTTTCGATATATTATACTATATTCGATATAATATTCGATTAAAAATAGCGCGATTTTTTTTTTTACAAATTTTCGTCTGCGGCGCTTTTTTAATAAATCAATCAGGGACCGAAAATAATCGTAAATATCATGATATTTATTTTTCGATCGAAAAATAATCGTTATTTATGGTTTTTATTTTTTCCATCAAAACAATCGTTATTTTTGATTTTTATTTTTTCGATTAAAAAATAATCGTTATTTTTGATTTTTATTTTTTTTATGACCGCTATGGCTATAAACTGGTAAGTCATATTTTGTTTTTAAATACATTACGTACATATTTGCTCAATTTTTCCTACATATAAATCTATAGATCGAGTATGATTTTGAGGTCCTCCACCCAGAAAAGGGAGACAATTTAGCCTCAAAGTGGAATAATTTTAAGAAGAATATAAGCAACTACTACGAACAGTTTTTGAAGGACAGAAAGTCCAAAGAGGAATATGTGTCGGCTAAACGAATTACAAATGAAGGTAATTGTCTTCAAAATATTTATGTACGGTGGCGAAAATGTGAGTAGGGAAGATACATTTTAACAAGTTTTGGCTACTATTCTTTGTTTATTTAATGTACATTATTTTTTATGAAAGTTTAGCTCACTATCTAAGAAAAACCATGTAACTCCCATGTAAGTAAGTAAAGTGGAAGTTTGAAGTAGCTAGGACTTACCGTTGATTTCTGGGAATTTTTTTTTGTTGAAGGTGTTGCTCATTTTCTTCATATAAAAATATTTTGAAGCATACCTTGTATGGAAAAAGAGCGTAACAACGTCAACAAAGAAAATTTACAAAAATCAAAATTGCACTTTATTGTACTAAAATTAAATGAGAACATTTACAAAATGTTGCTAAAATGTCTCTTCCCTATTTATATTTTCGCCACTGTAGTAGGGTTGTCAGACGTTTATTGTTTCGAAAAAATTTCACGTAGTAGCAGTAGTTTACATTCATTCTGGGTATTTGTCTAAACGCATAAATGCCTCGTAACCGCGTAAACCTCGTAAATTAACCGGTTATCCATACAAGTAAGTTACGAGGTTTTCGCGGTTACGAGGCATTTGACGCGTTTATACGAATTCCGTGATTGATTTGATTCTGTTTACGGTTTGTACATAATTATTCTTGTTTTTAAAATTTATTTATTTATTTTTAAGACCTTAGTCTAGTAATTAAAAATTATAGACTAGGTATAGGAGCTTTGGCTGCTCTGGCCTCAAGATCATATACGGTAAAATATTTATGAATATCCTTTAGGTCCTAATATTTATGAAATTTTTCTTTTCAGACAGTATTGACTACATTATTACAAAATTGCTGCACAGCATCATATTACCAACACACAGATTTACAAGCCAAGACGATAAAACTAAAAAAAAGTTCACCATTGTAGATGCTCAGGAAAGTTTTACTCTGCTTTTAACTGCAATAAACAACTACAAAGTGCGGCTACGGGAGCTGCAAGAAAAATATTTTGCTGCTGCATTAACACTGCAACCACTGATTATAGTCGTAGGTAACGATATATACCAACTTAACGAATTTTTTGTGCATTTTGACGGTATACTTTATAAACAAATCTCATACCTTAACAGCTTATGTATTTGCTTTAAAATGTTTCACGTACTAAATTTAAGTTACCCACTTGCTAGTGAAAATGTATGACTATTCATACAAAAGCATTTTTATTCTATAAGCACTCGATATGATAAGCCTTCTCCGTCAATCGTGGCTTTACTAAATTACTTTAACGACAAAGAGTAACATTCATATCATTTTGTAGTTTTCAAAACATCATGAAATATTTATGTTTTCAATGTATTTCTAGCTTTAATAAGGTTGATGAATTACTCGAACATCTAAAAGCATGCCATTTCATAAAAAGTTTTGATAGATTACAATGTAAGCAGTTTAACTGTAAGCAAGTTTTTACCAATCTCAAAGCATTTCGTTCACATTTAGTAAGAACTCATTCAAAAGATCGCATATCATACACCCAAAGCTGTGAACGCCAGATAGCTCAACATAGGGAAAGCGATGTAAACTGTATTGAAGCTCTCCAATCAAACTTTTCAGCTTGTGAAGCGAGAGAAGAAAAACTACCTTATCCAATAATAGATAAACTAAAGAAACAGTTATTTTTGTTCCCTTTAAAGTTGTATTCTAAAGACAATATACCTCGTAAAGATGTCGTTGCAATACAAAGTATTGTTACGGAAATTATAATGACTCTAGGTAAATTATTCGGAGAGCTTAAAACTTCAGATAATACAAGAAACTTAAAGTTGATTCTCGAAATATGAAGTCATCCGTTTGGGAGTTTCAAAACAGAACATTCATTTTTTAAGTATATGGAGAGTATTTTCTTATATAAGCCACCACAATCATTTCTAATATCAAACATGTTAGCTGAAACTGTTCAGCAAGGTCAACCTACTTTAGGCATCAAACCCATTAATTATTACTTAATGTCAGTTAGGTTTCAGATAAAGAGGCTCTTTGAATTACCTGGTGTTCTCGATAAAACTTTGACAAATATTAAAAACGATCTTCAAACTCATGAAATTAAAAACTTCGTTAACGGAGATATATTTAAACGGAAAATTGAATTTTTAAAACAAGAATATGTTATACCATACATACTTTTTTTTGATGATTTCGAATTGAATAACCCTTTGGGTTCACACACTTCTGCTATATGCGCTGCTTATTATATGTTTCCAAATATTCCTGAATATCTTCTCTCAAAATTAGACTTTATTTTTGCTTTTGGATATGTTGAAACAAAGAAATTGAAGACCATAGGATATAAAACTACTTTCACCCCCCTTATTAACGAAATAAAATATCTGGAAGAAATGGGTTTAGAGATTAAAATCGAAAATAAGATTTTTCAAGTACATTTTGTATTAGGCTTAGTTGTAGGGGATAACCTTGGTTTAAACACAATTTTGGGTTTCTCTAAATCATTTAACAGTTCCTTGTTTTGCAGAGTTTGTAGATTAGACAAAGTTTCAACTAAATCAACTTGTGAAGAAAATGTATACTTGCGTAATAAAACGAATTACGAAGAAGATTTACAACGGAATTGTTCCCAAATGACAGGAGTGTGTGAAAATTGCATTTTTAATGAAATAACAACATTTAATGTTACCGAGAACTACGCATTTGATTTAATGCATGATCTCTTTGAAGGTGTATGTATTTATGACATATGTAATGTTATGCTTTCTTTACTTGATTCTAATTATTTTACGCTTGAGGAATTGAAATCAAGAAAAACTTTATTTCCATATGGGGAGACCGAAATAGCTAATACATCCCCTTCACTAGAGCTAAATAAACTTAAATCTACGAGACTTAAAATGACGGCTAGAAAATGCTGGAAATTTTTGCACTTTTTGCCACTAATGATAGGAGACAAAGTCCCACGTAACAGTGACCATTGGAAGTTGTTGTGTTTACTTATTGAAATTGTCGACTTTGTGCTCAAGCCTAGCTTTAAAAAACAGGGAGAGATTGAACATATCGAGAAGCTTATTAGAGATCACCATTTGCTGTATATATCTTTGTTTGGTGAAACTCTCAAACCAAAAAATCATTTTATGACTCATTATGCTTCAGCACTAAGAATGTGTGGTCCATTAAAAAAAATTTGGTGCTTTCGGTTTGAAGCAAAGCACAGATAATCAAAGATGTACTCAACGAATATTACTTCAAGACTAAACCCACCCTGGTCTATTGCTACCAAGGCTTCGCTGAAATTCTCAGAGTTTTTAATAAAATATTCCAAAGGATTGCCTACAGATTATGAGCTTAAGGACTTTGGAGTCATGTAAGTATTGAAGTGAGTAAAACGAGTTAATAAAAGGATTTAAACAAAATATTTATTAATACTTTTTCAGGCCGAGAGTTGTGAGCACGAAACACCAATTGGAGCGTCTGGCTTCGCTTATGGAGGAGAATACGGACCTTGCAAGAGGTGTATGTCCTAAAGCCCTTGCAAAGCCACGATGGGAAAAAGTCGCACAAGACCTGAATTCATTAGGGCCACCAACACGTTCGTCGGACGCATGGCAAAGAGTAAGCATATTATAAGATTGTTATTTTGGTACTGAAATAACAAAACATTAACTTGCAGGTTTGGAATGATTTAAAATATAAGACAAAAAAAAAGAGCGCACACAACCATGCAGAGAACATCGCGACTGGAGGTGGACCAAACAGCACGATTCCACTTTCCAACCTGGAAGAGACCGTGAATAGATAGATGAACTACACTGGATATAATAACCCTCTAGGAGAAGAATTTGGAGTAGAAAATGAAGAGAATCAAGATGAAAATGAGTCCGGTAGAGTAATTGAAATTTTAGAAGACCATGACTTCCAGACGCCCTCGCGAAACCGGATACTCAATGAGAGAAGTAGAACTGGGCGCAAAGAACACCGCCAAACTACACTACTAGAGGAACAAACAAAGCAACAGGCTAATTTTCAAAATAAATCTCTTAATATCTTCAAAGATATGAAAAAGAGCCTTATACAAAAAGATCTTACTATTTAAAAAAGGATGAACTAGCTCTTTACAAGCAGGATATCGAAAATAAAAGAATGGCTCGAAAAGCTAAACTAGAACTTAAGAAAAAACTGCTTGAACTGAAACAAGAAATGTATAGGAAGTAATCAAAAGTTCAATTAGTTTTAAGTGAAAATGTCAAAGACTGCAGTGAACTGATTTTTATTTTTGCTATTTTTATTTAATGAAACAATGGAAATGATTTGTACTTACCTGAAGCGATGAATATGCTTTTTTATGTTTAATAAAAATATGAAAAAATTAGTGCAAGCACGACAAGACATTTCTTCTGTTTTCTTCTGCAGCTTGTCGCATAGGAACGTTATCATTTGAATTAGCTTCTTCTACGAGTTCAACACTCGTCCTGGACGTCTCCAATGTTAACTTTTTCATAGGGGACATTGTAATGATTGCAAATATTATGTAGAGCCGCACAAACATTTATGATTAAAGTGGCCTTTGCAGGAGTGTAATGAAGTGCAAACATCGAAACCGGCTTTTTAATACCCCAATCGTCCTCTCAATAATGTTCCTAGCTTTGGAGTGTCGGGTATTGTATAAGCTTTCTATAGATCCTGGTGCAGAATTTCTGTAAGGTGTTAGCAAAGCATAGCCAGCATCACCTTAAAAAATAAAAATAATCCAATTCACACGTTTGAGTTATATGGACAAAGTATTTTAAATACCTAATAACCAAGTGTTATCTGAACCACGGTTATACATTGACGATAATTATGATTTTAAACCGGACATTTGAAAAACCATAGAGTCATGCGTAGCTCCGGGGTGCTTAGCATTAATGCCTTTGATATTCATCCAATCGTCACACATCTAAAAGGGAAGAAAAATCTTATTCAACTTGCACATACACACTTACTATCATTGCGTTTATACTGAAATACCCCTTCCGACAGTAGTACAGGTGCTGCAAATTTTTTTCTGTCCCACAATCTTAACGTGTGTGCCGTCAATGCATCCGATTACTCCGGGAATACCACTTGTTTCAAAAAAGTAATTTTTCTCCTCTTTTCTTCCTCTGTATACTTAGGGCCAGTTTTTCAGTGCGAGTTTATCTCTGTTTGTCGTTTTAACTGAGTTTAAACTCAGTTTGCAGTTTTTCAGTCAAAGTTAAACGTAGTTTA
>JAPVRG010291870.1:724-11468 GCA_029783565.1 Rhagoletis cerasi
AGGCGTGCTATATTATAAATTTAAGTATTTTGCTTTGCTTTTTTTGTTACATGGATTTAATAAATACATAGATTTAAAGAAACCAAATAAATAATTTTGTATACAGTTGCAAAGCCGATTAAAAGGCAGGACAACGTCTGCCGGGTTTTTCTAGTATAAATATGAATTTTGATGGGTATTTCTCTTCTGATTCTGGGACTTACAAACATCGGCCCAAAGTTATAATACCATTTCAAGCTCATCAAAGGTATAAATATTAAGACATTTTTGAATTTTATGACACCGAAAAATTAAAAAAAAAAGTTCGATAGAGGCTACCATTCCCAAGATAATTAAAAAAGCCATAAAAGTGTATTTTAAACTGTTATAACAAAAGACGCTCTATATATTTTTTAATTACATTTTAAAAATTTCATCTTGCAGTTCCTCAATCAATTGATTTTTGGTCTCTGCCGTCTGGACTAATATTGTGGTATTACGATATGCTTTTTCATGGCATAAGCGATCTGTTTCTGTTAAAGAATATCTTCTCACTGATAATTTATTAGTTTTTTTTCGCAGAAATTATCAAATCCTCAAAGGGATTTTCTTAGCGAAACAGGGATGGACACCCATCCCCTACTGAACTATCATTTTCGATTTTCTGGCTTTCCATAGAAATACGGGTTCTCGGAGGAAAATTGCAATATCTTAATTTGGGGAAACGACCTTTTTTAAATTTAATTTTTCAAATATTTAACCAAATTTTTTCTTATTCGTATTTATTTTTACAAAAAAGACGCAGGAAATGAGTTCATTAACCACATTTTATTTGGTTTAAAAACCGATAGAGTTTTCGAAGAACTCAAGATTTCCAATCGATAGCGAATATCCGCCCATAATGTCATATAACGGGGGTGGGCAAACACTAGGCTAATAAGAGCCGCATGTAGGTTTGTAAGGGCCGTTTTCTCGACTACCTGTTGAAATTTAACTTCTCTTTAAACACATGGACTGCTTTATCAACTCACACTTAAATAAATGCATGTGATCGACAAATTTGACCGGCAGTCGTTAATATTAACAGGAGGTCCTATGTGTTACCCAGAACCACAATAAACCCACGTAGAAAATTGACAAAACTAAAAACTCATGTGGAATATATTATCGTTCAAATGTATGGATCCGACTGTTCCGATTTCGAACGCAAATATCATCCTACATTTAAGCGAGGCTGCGGGTTATTTTGTATTTAAGGGCATCGGTCGTGTGCGACTTATTGGCTAAGACCTGCGACTTTAGAAAACCCCATAAGAAAAAGTCTATAGGTGGAACGATCTTGGTGTCCGAATCACCCCATCTCTGCTGTATAGCACGTGGTGTTGTGTTGCTAGAATCACATTCTGAATACGTCCATATCGTTAAATTTAAGCCAAAATATATCGGTTATCATCATAAACCGGCCCAAAATCAGCACCAAATAGTAACTTGTGCGAATTGATACCTGGTGAACCTCGTATGGATTGACCTCGCCCCAGTGAACAAACGGCAATGTTTGTGGTTGTCAACTTTGAGCTCCAGGGGCAGTTTAATCAGATCTGCCGATCTGGTGTTGTTTTGACATATAGGTGTTGGTTGATTACTCAAATGTGAACATTTATAAAAATTTAGTGGAACCGTTGATTTCTTCATGATACCACTTTTCCGATAAAAAAAGAATTACCGAAAACGGTTATCGTGGTCCAAAATCCTCCGGAAACATACCAAAAAAAAAATCCGACGAATTGATAGCCTTCTACTCTCTTTGAAGTCGGTTACAATAAAACCGACTTCAATTCTCACATGAAAATTTAGTAGATCTGTTAATTTTTTCACGATGCAATGATCGGAACTAAGCCAAATTAGTATGGGACCACCCTTGATATATCACGGAGAAGGTTATCAATTCGTCGGAATATATTTATATTTTTTAAGTGTGTTACCGCATAACTTTGGACCACGTGAACCGTTTTCGAAAATTCTTTTTTTATCGCAAAGGTAGTACCTCAAGTGTGGTCCCATAATAATTTGGTTTAGTTCCGATCTTTGGATGACGAATGAATTAACGGTTCTAAATTTTTACATGAGAATTGAAGTCGGTTTTATTTTTAGCTTAAAAATTACTTGTTTTGCTATAAATTATCGAAGCCAGGGCCTTTTTCGGTACTGCAAAAAAAACTTATGAAACTCAGCCTAGCCTAGTACGGAATTAGAGTGTCCCATACAGCATTGCTCAGTGAGAGATTTACAGCCCATCCAAGAACGTATAAAACATTTTCATAGATTCACTGGGTTATCAAGGAAGGCGAAAATCAAAATTAAAATAAAACAGCGCAAAATCTTTCAAAGTTTCAAATGACAGAGTGTACATATAATTTGCTATGTATATGTATATGAAAATACGTAGTTACTAATATTACGCCATTCGCGTTTTTTTGGAAATGCATGAATTAAAAAAAACACGCGAGAAGAGTAAACTCAAAGTTCAATGCAAATAAAAAAAATCAATAAAAAAGTAATATTAAAAAGGAAACGCAACGAATTCAATTACGTACGTGCTTAGGTTGATTTCTCATGTAAATCACAAAGGGGATTGCAAATCGAATGCAGCCAGATTTGCAGACAAATTTGCAATGCCAAATTGATGGAAGTAAGTGGCAGTGAGAAATGGATCTTGAGTGGTGGATGAACTCCGAAAAAAATCTAAATACATAAAAAAAAAATAATATGCAAAGCGTTGCATTATTTGTCGACGATGAAAACGATGACAATGAAGGAAGGAAAAAATATGTTTGTATGCAGTGAAAAACAGAAATCGATCTCGAAGTGGTGATTGCAAATTTGAATATAAAATATTGAGTACTGAATTTTTTGGTTTTGATTGAATGGTGTTAAGAGCGTATATGCAGTTGTGTATATTCACATTAATATTAAAAATTGTTGTCGAAAAAAATGAGAAATAAAACCAGTTGAAGCAAAGAGGTGTAAAAGCCAAGGTTTCACCTTTGCACATAGGAGATTGGGAGTGGTGCATGGGACTTTGAAATGTCGTAGGCTGTACTTAAAATTTTAAAATTTTTCTTTTACGATTTTAGGCCTGTGAAAAATAATTATAGGTTAATTTTCATCTTTTTGATCCCACCTTAAATTCCATTTTCTTTAAAAAGGCCTATATGTAGGTGCGCCAAAATAACAATATTTATAAATGCACATATATATGTATGTGCATACACAATAACTTATTGTGATCAACCTACGTACAATACATAAAATATTCCCATTCTCTTGCAATTATTTGCCATTATTTTCAATGCGCTTTGTTGGTGTATCAGTTCCGGCAGGCTAAAGGAACACACCCTTGCAATGCGACACAACGTACATATGTATGGATAATCATGCCCGCTTGTATCAAAGAATTCTCAGAAGAGTATTTGGCGCCTTCGGAAAGTAGCAAACATCCGTACCAATTAATAGGCAAACGGCGAGTAAAATTACAAGGCAAAACTATTGCTCAAAGGTGCTAGCTGGTAGTTTATAATTAGTGAAATATGGGTAATTAATTTTGATGGAAAATCAGCGCGAATGCCGTTTTGGCGGGAATCAAATTCTGATTTGATTTAAAATTTAAGTATAAATGTACTTGAAACACTTTAGATTTTTTTGCGCGCATGTACCACATGCATACATATATATGTACATACGTACACTTATGACGGACCAACATACGTACATACGCACGCCGTACAAATGCTCATAAGTGCTTTCTGTATAATTTTTTTAAAGTTGCGCCAAAGGACATTGCCCACCGCTGTGCACTCGTTGGGTGTTAAATGCGTTTCGCCATCGGTAAGGATACGAGCATTTTTTTTGTTTTTGCACAAACCAATTTTCCAACTTACTCGTCAAGTATGTGTCTGCTTTAAATTGGAATCTACTAAAAAAAGGAAACATGCTGAAATGCCGAAAATACGGTTAGGAAACAGATTTATGTACTTTTGTGTTTAAATACAAATATAAATTTTAGTTAATAGTTTGTTAGAAATTTTAGTTCTGCATGTTTTTGGCATATGCTTCGCAGATGAACTCAATATTCGTATGTTGTGAGCGGCAAATACATGTGTACATGCATACATATCTACATATGTGATGGCTCCTATCTTTATTTTAATTCTGTTGCCGCCTGCTTTTCTGGTTTACTCCTGCTTTCCGGCTGCGCGCCGGAAGTTTGCGCCAATTTGCGGAAAATGCTTATCAATAGGGTATTGCTCATAGAAGACTGACTTGTATAGGATACTAGCTTTTACACGAGGGTATCACACCACGCAGCTTACTATTTTTCCATATACTTGCAGTTGAAAATTCAGCTTTGATAAATTTAAAAACAATGTCTCGTAGTTAAGATAAAGTCTGCTCTAAAGTTAGTAGCAGTTTTTTGACATAATTTTCAATGAGATGTCTGTCAACTTTATCTCGACTATGATTACGGGCCTATGGTTTTTTTATAGTTAAATTTCATAGAAATGCATTTACTACAAACATTTTTTGTATAGTCCACTTATGCAGCATACGTTTTTATACTCGAGCGCACTGTGTGTACAAGGGTATTATAACTTTGTTCACATTACGGTTGTTTGCAACCCTAAAGGAATCGAGAACGATATAGACATATATATACAAAAATGCTCAGAATGAAAAGAGAAATCGATTAAGCCATGTCTGTCTGTCCGTCCGTCCGTCCGTCCGCACGATAACTCGAGTAAAAATTGAGATATCTCAACGCGTACGCGTACTTCTATTGGGATAAGGACGGATGGTATTGAAAATGGGCGAAATCGGACAATAACTACGCCCACCTCCCATATAACGGTGATTTTCAGAAATGCAAAAACTGCGATATTTTAGTAACTACTGAAGCTTATTGACCTAAAATTGATATATACAATGATATATTAACGAGTAATAAGGATATTATAAATTTTGGAAAAAGGGGCGTAGCCACGCCCACTTATGGATTTACATTTATGTCTCGGCTCTGATCTACCAATTTCTACGAAACTTGACACAAGGGTTGGCGTTGGTCCAACAAAGAAAATTGCTGAAAATTTTTGAAATTGGACGATAACAACGCCCACCTCCCATATAACAGTAATTTTCAGAAATAAAAAAACTGCGATAAATCGGTAAGTACTGAAGATAATTTACTCAAAATTTATGTTTGCAATAATTCCTTAGAAAGATATACAAGTATAACAAATTTTTTGAAAATGGGCGTGTCACCGCCTACTTATGATTACATATGGTTGAAATCGGGCTAAAAGTACGCCCACTTTTCATATAACGGTAAATTTCAGAAATATTAAAAGTTCGATATTTCGAAATTTAGAAACGGTAGTTTACTCAAAGTTGGTACTCACAACAATCTTGTAACAAGAAGTAAGATGTTTATGGACTTAAGGAAAAGGGGCGTGACACCGCGCACTCATGACTACTTAAGTTTATATAGGTAACCGCTTTACCGATTTCTACCAAGCACAGCTAAATTATAAATAATGTTTGAAAAAGGGTAAAAAACCACCCCTGTTTACCACGTAACGTAAGGTTTCAGTATCGTGAGAAAACGATGCTTCATACGTGCGCCGGGTATTTAATGTTCGGTTTTACCCGAACTTAGACTTCTTTAGATACTTGTTAATTTATATTTTTCGTACAGAGATTTCAAATCGCACCTGCACCATACTTTTCTGATTTCATCAAAATCGTACCATATATACGGATTTTCGGAATAACTCGACTCTAGCGCCATCTGACGGTTCCGATTTCGGATTTTGGATAACTAAAGCTATTTTTGCTTTTTCACAAAATGTTGCAGCTGATTTGCATCAAGCTGCTCTTCTCAAACCGAGTCTCCGTCTTGCACAACATTTCTATCCAAGTCGATGCTGGCACACTGAGTTATCAAATGCCTTTGTGGTTGATTGCTATGCATAAGCCCTCAATTAATATTAGAACCGGGGCTGCAAACCGCTTAAAAATCGGTGCGGTTCGGTTCGGTGGTTCGAACCACTCAGAAAAAACTTGTACCGGTACAAGAACCGGTTCATGAGTATCTCTGAACCACGGTTCGGTTCGGTTCAAGTGGTTAACCCCCCTATTCTAACAAAGTCACAAAATTCAGCGCATTACTATTGTGATATCTACTGCGCCTAAAAATATGCCGCTAAACTGCTTTATCGATCACATGCATATAACAGGGAGTCGATGACGATTTTTAATGGAGAGTTGGACCAGAAATTGTACATATTTTGAGGCGAATTGGAAATCACAATAGTGAGGCGCTGAGTTTTGTGACTTGACTAGAATAGGGGGGTACATTTTTTTTATACTAACGTTATCGACGTTATCGACTCCGTGTTATATCTTATGGAGTCGATCACGTCGATAACGATGTTTGACCTGCAGATAGTGTTAATCAGACATAGAGAAACCGGCCCTTAAGGCCGTTTTCTCGACTGCCTGCTAAAAATTGACGACCGGTCTGCTTTATCGACTTTTTATCGATTGCTTGTTATAAGCATGTGAGCGACAAATTTGACAGGCAGTCATAGCACCGGTTATCTTTAACAGGCAGTCGAGAAAACGGCCCTAAATGATACAAATATTAAAAAAAAAACTATACATATATGTATATGCATTCATATTTAAAAATAAAAGACTTTTTTATTGAGAACAAACTCAAATATCCACATATACGAGGCTAATTCGGCGATTTTTTTGATGTTACGCTATGATTTTAGAAAATTTAATATTTGTTAAGGTTAGCAGCATTGACATATAAAAATTTAGCCAAATAATAATCATATAACAGCAGATTTTCTTCACTACTAGATCTCATACAAAATCGTGAAAACCAAAAAAATTGTGTGTAATCCAAAGACTGCAGACTTTCTTCATTACTAAATGCTCATGCAAAATAGTTTGTATTTGACTTTTTCCAATGTGCAAGGATGCCTCGATATCCCGGTATGTCACAGGCCGGTCCATCTGAATCATTTTTCGACAGCATCGATGTTTGCCGCAACATGAGCAGCTGATGGCCGAATTTCACGGTATTCATCACTGAGGCTGACGCATCCACACTTAAATTCCGCAAAGCAGTCATAAAAATGTTTTTGAGGGTGATTCGTTACCAAAATCCGAATGAAGCCATTCCAAGCTTTGTTTTGAGTTGAGCGTAAAAAAACATCGCACGAAAATGTTAACGAAAAATTTGCATTTTTTCACAAAATGTTTTTTTTTTTTTGAGATGCTGTTAAATCGATCTACTTAGCATAATTTTCATCTGTCAATGTAGTTTACCTAAACAAATATTAAAAAAAAATCACAGTGTGGCATTCAAAGAAAAAACTCCGTCTAATGGTCGATTTCGGATACTTTAAGGGTTATCTTCGCTTATCAAACCTTTGCTTTAATTAAAAAAAAATTTATTTCAAGGAACTTTTGATATTGAACTGGTACCCATACTTGAAGAAGTGAAACCAAACGGCACTATTATTTAAGTGGTTTGTGATAAATTATATAAAATATCTCTTTTTTCAAATACACAATAAGGCGAAATTAAAAAAAAAAGTTATAAAACTTTTTAAAGTTTGGGCGAGACACAAAAAATGCATATTCAGAACTTCGAACAGACCCTTAAAATCATGGCTTAAGGTTTTTTGCCATTAAAAAAATTTTAGCAGTTTTACCAAAAGTCTCTAACATCTCTACCCATCTAACATCTACCAAAAGTTTACATTTTTAGACAAATGGAAAAATGCTAAAGTATATATTTATTTTGAACCGAACCGAACCATTTTTTTAGAGTGGTTTTCGGTTCGTTGTTCGGTTTGAAGCCCGAAAAAAACGGCGGTTCGGTTCAAAAACCGGTTCGGTTCAAACCCGGTTTGCAGCCCTGATTAGAACTCCATTGAAAATATCACCGGAATATTCCTGATCTGGATCGGTTACACGTGGTTGTCAGTGCCCTCACTGAAGCCCTCGCGATACATTTCCCACAGTTCTCGAGGATTCGATGGTGCGCATATTGTTAAAATTATCGCAAACAAAATTCGTATTTGCTTTGTTTGACACGTGAGTGAAGCTTCTGGCAGAGTTGTGTTTCAATGCTGATCCTTCTCAAGTAAGCTCAGTTTAAAGCATGCTTCTCTATACATTAGCGCTCGGCGTTATTTGGATAAACAGCGTACACATATTCCAAAGCATCGGACCAATATATAACAGGATGCTCTGGAAGAATTGCCCCAGTTTCCTTCTATTGAACTTCCTTGCCACGTGGTACACATTCAATAATATGTTCAAACTAAATATTTCTTAACACTCTTTCATTAGACATATATATTTTCATATTTAATATAACCTGTAAATAATTTAATTAAAGTTGAATTTTATAACAGGTGACAACTCTCTTGAAAATATAGCTACAGACCTTCTCCTCGCATATATTTTGTGTATAATTTAATTAGATTGGAATTTTCAAACAGTTAGCAACCCTATTTACAATATAGCTAAGAACATGATACAAAAAGGAAGGTAGTTTCATTGTCACTTTTTCGTCGCCATATTAACCACCTGACAATTAAGCAGATTGTGACATTTCGTGCTACCATACCCGATATAAAAAATCCTTCAAATTTTATAATTAATTTTTTGTTTATTTAAAAACATTTTGGTCTTAGAATCGAAATTTTAACCAGCAAGTGGTCTTTTTTTTTGAAAGAAATTAAAGCTAATGCTCCTTTACTAATTATTTTAAGCCGATAAGTTGATATTTGTAGTTCTATATCATCAATTTTGTTTCACAACGTCTCCAATATATGTAGAATAGCAAAATATATTCAAATTTTACCCAAAGAAAAGACGATATTGTACAAACCAGACACTGTAACGGCTATGAGCTTTATAATAAAAATCACAATTTAGCCGTTAAAATTGAATTTCTATTTTAACGATCAAATTTAATCGTTATTTTGTGATTTTTATCTTTCCGATCAAGAATGATTGTAATTTTTGGATTTTTATTTTTTCGATAGATTTTTGACTGTTTATTTGAGATTTTTATTTATTTCGATCACCCCATAACCGTTATTTTCAGATTTAATTTTTTAGATAGTTAAAAATTTAAAACGGGCATAAAAACACTGTGTCCATCATTACGTTTAAAAATGATCGAAAAAATAAAAATCACAAAGTAACAATTTAATTTGACAGAGAAAATATAAAATCAAAATTTAACGATTTTTCTCGATCGAAAAAATAAAAATAAAAAATTACGAAAATTTAGTTATTTAATGGTTATTTTCGGCCCCTGGTAAAACCATACCGGAAATGGTCTAAATGGGCTAAAAGTTGAGGCCCGTGGGTCCCATACCGGAAATGGTCTAAATGGGCTAAAAGTGGCCCATGGGTCCCAAAGTAAATTCCAATTTCAAGCTACTTGAAAGACATGCAGTTAAATGGACACGAGATAATACATATGTATTAAATAATACATCGAAATGTTTAATTTCAGTGTATGAATTATCTCAGAAACAATCGTGTCTTATATAGGACACTGCAACAGTCCTGGCTAGCTATACACATAATGAAAGATTCAGATGACATTAAAATATGTTCACTAAAATTTTATTAATCCAAAAATGAGGTTTTCGGGAAATGGTTGTCGGATTTAATGTACAATTTAAACACTTTTAGGATAAGATAATAATTGTTTTTAAAAGGTAAATGCTAATATTTTTATTTTATATATAACCCAAAATTTATGATATAAAATCCCCTCTACCAAAAAACTAAAATTGGGTAACGCCGCTTCGAATTTTTCACAATTGAGCAATTGTCAAAAATCTGCTTTTTAATCAAAAAGTTGTTTATTGAAACTACCTTCTTTTTTGTATCATGGCAGATAATCATCAAGAAGAAGAAGAATGCAACGATTTGAGTATTAACCTTCTCGCTTTTGTATTTTATTACAACGCTTTTATCATTTCACTGAGTTGTGTGTCCGCACACCTTTGCTTGCTATAATCAAAGTTTCCATAAATAAAGTCTAAATATACGCCGAGAAATATGCACTACGCTTTCGCGAATCCGCACGATTTTGCTGCTTATTTGGTGAGCTTTGGATCAGAGCTTTTCAGGTTCTAAGCTTTCTACCTATGTGTCTTTACAACTGTTAAGTTCAGCATAGATACATATCAAAGAACATAGATGTCGCTAAAGACAGTGTGTACTTTATGCATGTATATACATACAAACAAACATAGATATGTGTGTATGTACCCTGTAGGGAAACCGCGAACTAGTGAAACAAATTTTTAGTTCCAAAGTTACAGAATATTTTTCAATCATTTCAATATATATAACAAAATTTTATATAGACAAGACTAAAAAGTAGAAAATAAATAAAATAAAAAAAAAACTTTTTAATATACAACGCTTTTATAATTGGACTAAAAAGTAGAAAATAATATTTCTCAGTCCCATAGAATTTGTTTTGATAAATTTTGAATTCGAAATTTTAGCAAGTCATTATAAACCATTTATGAGATTGAAAATGAAAAGCGTGGGGCGCAGGTAATAGACTTGAATTGATATGAAAAGTAATACATGTATGTATGTGGATATCGATCGCTTAAAATCGATCTCAAATTTGTACCTGCACCGTAGAAAT
>JAPVRG010291908.1:7993-22312 GCA_029783565.1 Rhagoletis cerasi
AGTATAGAAAAAGAGGTCCAAAGCGAACTAGTTCTAAACTGTGGAAATGGTAATGCAGCGGTGGCAATTTCCATTTCCTATGACATCGCCGTGTTAAATTCACCAGTTGTTTACATGCAAAAGAGATTTATCGCGAACTTGTAGTGGTTCTAAATGTACTAGAAGCGAACCAGTTCAGAACTAGAGACTTTCCCTACAGGGTATATGTACATACACATACATATGTGTGGACGAATAAAAATTATGACAGGAAAAGTAGCAGAAGCGCTCATGAAAAGTGTTTACTCGCAAATCTAATTGAATTGAAAAACTTTGCTAGGCACCCAATGACATGGCCACAGCGAATGGCACAGTGTTCAAAAAAGTATTTGTTCAGTAATGGAAAATTGCTGTATTTAATTTTTAATTTGAAATATATTTTTGTCCTAGAGGACCTAATTTTGTATTAGTGTTGACAATATGATTATGACAGGGTGGGAGCAAATCTGCAGGCTTATACAATCCATGTTGTTAAGTTATTTTACGTTGTATATGAAATGCTTTGTACTTGTTCGAATTTTTCGAAAATTTGGAAAATGTGAAGTACTAAGTACCTTGACGTATTTATGATTCAATTTAGCTCATATTGGGTTGATAATTATTTTTACTAATAGATACATTTAAAAAAAATAGAACCCCTCAGATAGCTGTGAACTTAAGTTATTCGTATTCTCAGATTTGGTACAAATTTGGGATATTTATGTGTATAAGTTGGTCCATAAGAGGCAAGTTTGACGGACAATGGAAGGGGAATCTGATAAAACAAAATCCAATCTGTAAAGGCGGTATTGGAGGGAGGCCGTATGAGACAGGCTGAGATCATTACAATAAACATGGCTGCAAAGTTAGTGAGCATGATCGATAAGCCTTCAATGAAGATAGTCAAAGAGAAGTCAAGGCCTTTAAGGTGGTTGTGTGTAGCTCCGTATGAGTTCAGTAATGTGCTCGAACGTCTGTAATTTCTGCGCTCTCAAGTAGAGGAAAATGATAGAGTTTCTACTAGCTGCAGGTCGTCTCATCTGGTTACCGACGATTTTTGAGGTTTTTTACTCATACTGCGCATAAACTCCGCATAAGAATTTCTGTGGAGTCCTTGCTTACATTTTTGTAGGACTATTCCTTCAAATAACTAGATGCAGTTTCATTCAAGCAGACCTTTGGGATTTAAATATCGGAACGATTTTAGGGATATATAAAAAAAAAGAAAACTTAGGTCAGGTAAATTTTCTTTTTTCTGGGCTCCACAATGGACCTGTGTGGCTATCGAGTGAACTATTAGCTTGTTGCTTCTGCTCTGGTATTAATCAAATACTTACGCGTACTGTTTTTTCGTGCGCAGATAGGAAACGAATATGAATATTAGTTCGATTACAAATGAATACGAACGATACTGATAATAATATCGATACATTAACGTATTGATAATAGAAAATTATATCGCCAAATTTATCGATAAATTTATCTTACTGATATTATAAATGTGAAAGTTTGTATGCTTGGATGTTTGGATGTTTGTTACTCTATCACGCAAAAACGGCTGAACGTATTGGAATGAAATTTGGCAAGAAGATAGGCTGAATAAACATTTAGAATACTTCCCGAAAAACTGTGAGGCTATTGGAAAAGGGGGCGTGGCAGAGGCAAATCTCTTCGGAAAAATCGCATCTATGTTCCTATTTTAGTGAAATGTGCCACGTAGATAGCTACTTCCTCGATTAAGATATAGGATATTTTTTCCGGTAGGTCAGCGATCGATCAATTTGGAAAATAGTTTTTATAGTCCGAATGATTAGGTACCATTTTCTCCCGTAATTCTATACCGAATCGAATGATTGTTTTACAGTTCCAAAGGTGTTTAAGGCGCCACAAAGCAAGCGTGTATAGGCTAGTCTATTAATGATAGAAAATAATATCGAAACATAAAAAACGGATCTAATGCTCTTCATAAAAAAGACAAATTTAACCAAGTTTATTAACCTGATGCGAATTTTAGGGTACAGAAGTGAATATCTCATCCAGGAAGGCTGAACACTAAGGAATGAGCAATGGAGACCTCGATGGCTCTCAATGAAGCCAAAAGAATTCTAGACAAAGGATGGCAATTGAAGCTAATGATTGTACATTGGATGTATGTACATTAGTGCGGAGCAATTTAATTTCGAAAAAGGTGTATGGCATATTCGAATTCTATACCAAAAACGACGTTTGACCCTATCAATTTTTAAAAAAAATCAGTGCATTATAATATTTTCTGAACGAAATTAATTTTTCATTAAACATTTTTTTGTTTTCTTCATATTTAAGAAACCACTTCACAAAACCGAGAAATTAGAAAATTATGTATGTTAAAAAAATAAAAATAAAAAAAATGTCGACCAAAGAACTTACAATATACTGCTTTTTCTTCTGAAAATTAGGAGGGTCAAACGTCATTTTTGGTATATAGTTTGTTCGCCATTTTTGCTTAGAATTAATTGTAGAATTTGAATTTGCTATACACTTTCTTCGAAAATTTTGCTCAGAACAAATTACTCCGCCCTAATGTACACGGCTATAGACCAACCCATACTTTCATGGGGAGCATAGGTCTGGTGGCCAGCGCTTACCTAGAACTATGGGTGAGTTCCATGTTTGCATGTTGCTTTGCACTGCTACAATGCTACTCTGCTGCTTTGTTTCCATTTGCTTTGTATCGCTTTTGTCATTGTGTGACAATTGTTTGCAAAGCAACCAATTCAGCTATGACGGCAAATTTTACTTACCCCTCCTCTACAGCCATTATGAAAAATTCGAGCATCAAAAAAATTATAGATGCGCCCTATGCTCAATGAATGCGCATCTAAAACGCATCAAAATGTATCGGAACTCGATGCTTTGCATATCGTAAGCAATTTCCTGTTTAGGAACTCTATATTTCGTACTAATGTAAAGCAACATGCAACTTGGAACTCAACCTATGTTGTTAAAAACCCAGCAGAATCGAGAGCTCAGCTGCTGTTGGCGCAATATCTGCAATGAGATCCTGCGAAGGTTAATTGTTCTGATCGATTAAGTGCCAATAAATCTTTCTATCGGATATTCAGCTGTTAGCAGCTCAATCAGATTGCGGAATGTAGGGTACGGGCACAATACCACTCCAACGGCGCTGCGCACCAACTATATCATATCAAAGACCTTGACCCACCACAGACTCCGACAAAATTAGCAATTCGGAGTGACTGGATTCGAGGGAATGACCATCTTTACAGATTATAGAGATTTATATTAAGAAACTCAATTAAAAGCTATTCTTTCTCCTACCAGAGCATGCAAATGATTTCCAGGCGGGAACTTTTGCAATTGAGGAGGCGGTAAAGTAAATGAAACACTCGCGAGAACGCATTCAATGTACCCCACGCGTATAGGACTGCTACACAGATCTGGGCCGGCAAGAGAAAATCCGGGCCCGGTACTAAATGTGTGCAGGGGCCGACTCCCTCCCCCCTCTTTTTCTCTCACTATTAGATTCAAATAAAAGTTGCGCGTGCCTTAACTCAAATCAAAACTAATCTTTCTGTTTACTATTTTGATGCACTGTAAAAACTGTTTACCAGTCTCTTCACTTGAATCCGAATATGCACTAAAAATAATGCGAATAAAAATAATATAAAAAAATACAAAAGATATGCATTCGCCACCAAATACGACTCTAACAGTGAATTGTTTAACAGCCTTTAGCTTGAAAGTCACTGCGATATAATCAAGAAGTAGCTGTAAATAATAACGATCTGGTATTGCACAATACATAACTATTTAACAAGGAAGACGAAAAATGGGAAGCACAAAAAGTGACAGCCGGCACAAAGCGAACGCAGAGGAGCAGTAACCCCATTTAAAACACATAGTAGTAGTAAACACATGAAAGTATAAAAGAAAAAAGTGAAAAGGACAATTGAGCAAGTAAAGAAATGAAAGACAAAATAACAAGTTGTACAGCAAGCGGAATGGCAAGCGACATTAACTAAATTGTTAAAAACACCGGTAACGACTGATTACCACTGAACACTTACTCACGCTGCTCCTCTTCGCGCTGTTGGCTGTTTAGAGATGATGAGATGAACAGGCATTTCTTTGTAACTGCAACATAATACATATGTATTAACGTATTACCGTATGCACTTATGCATATGTTGCAACTGGCAAGCAAGGCTGTGTAGCTTGTTGCACACATGAAATATTTTTTACTGCTGGTCTTTTACGGCCGTTGATTGCAGTTCGTTCGTATTGTTGTTATTGTTGTACTTTTTATGCAATACAAATTGGCGAATGGTTTATGAGCCAAAACATTTCTCAACAGAAATAGGATATTTTTGCTAAGCATTCAAAGAGTGAGAAGGAAATGCTGATGGTAAGTATTAGCTGCCAAATGAATAGACGTCGTCGGAGCTGGCATTCGATATTTGGAAGCAGGAGCATGAATAGCGTTGATGATAATGCATTTAGACACACATGTGTGAACGTGAAAATAATTATGGATCATATAATCTTTTTATCGTTAGCTTAATGTGGCTAAGCAACTCTAATGTCAGGTACTTTTACTTAAAAAAATACAAAGAAATAGCCGGCCATTCATTTGAGAGCAATCTATTTATTAGATTATAACAAGACAATCAATTTAGTAGACAACAGTCATTGCCCCGCTCGTTCAAGGCAGATGTTCACGACCATACTGGAAACCATGATTGACTTAATAATAACACTTTTGTGATTTTTTACATTCGTTGGAGGAAGGTCCAATAAAATGGAATTTCTGAAAATTATCACCAATTAAAAGAGATTGAGCGGTATTAAGTACACTGCCCTCATCATACCGATTGTAACCGATGGGGCTATAGTCTGGTGGAAAACTCTAGATCAAGGAAACAGGTACAAAATAATTGGGAAAGTGCAACTGCTGTACATTTTCATTCATGGTGTGGATGCCCTCAGACTGAGGAAAGTCCACATGTGGAAGCCAACTTGGATACGTGGCCGTGCTGGGTGATATAAAAGATGTCGGCTCAATGGAACCAAAGTTGACTACATTACGACAATTTAGAACTACGTTTTAAGGATATTTATGAGAACGAAAAATGACACTGAAGATGGCACAACGCCGAAACCAGTTTGTCTCTAAAACAAAATTTGACAATGGATGACGGAAATTCATGCAAAATTACATGATATATATGTAGTTTCCGAACAGAGAATAATAGAACGAACAGCGGCTGATAATGGTAAATCAATCTACACTGATGGTTCAAACATGGAGCAGAGTACGATGCCGACGAAACTGCAAATCAGTCAATCTTTTCGACTGCCAAATGACTACAGCTTCTTTCAAACCGAGATTTAAGCCGCTAGTTGTCTACTAAATAGCATGATTCCAACCAGAAAAGTCACAGTCTTCGTCGATTGGCAAGCGGTTTTTGCAAGCAATAGTACCCAAAGTAGTGAAATTGTGTAGTATACATAGATTTTAGGACGCTTTGGCATCACTGGGCCTTCTCAACGTCACTGCCTCTTGCACTCCTCCAGACAAGGACACAGACTTATTTCATATTATTTCGAAGGATATGTAAAGTTTTACTACTTTCACAAGGGTAACTGCCTACCGGTTATGATGAGGAGTGCTGAAAAACCAACAAAAATAATGTTTTCAAAAAGCATATATCCAGCCAGCAAAATATCCGGAAACGTATCTGAAAATGGAAGCAATTTCGTATAAAAACCTGTTGTTTCATCCGATTTCCGACTATATTTTCGGTCGTTTTTCGGATCCGTTATCCCACTAAAGTGCGCATCCGAAACGCTTGTACAGAAAAATACTGAAAATTGTTGTGAAACGGATAGGTTTTCGCCTGAATCGAAAAAATAATAAAAATAAAAAATCTAAGAAACCAATTTTTGATCGCAGTCATAACTCGGTTGACTGAAATTTTTCATAAAGCTCTACCCAGAATTGCAGCGGACGACGGTAAAGCGGTCGACGGTTAACCGCTGTCAAAATTAAAACTCACAAAAACACATGGAATGGCATATAATTGCAACGGCAGCGTTTTTACCGCCGCCGTTTTTCGATTCAGCGTCCAGCGGAGACGGCACAAAGTAGATTGAGTGTTGATTGATCTGACTGTCACTTAAATTAATTTCAGTTTTACATTTGAAATGGTTGAAATATTCTCATGAATAAAAATAAAAATAAAAAGAAACAGATAATGAGAGGCGTATCGAAGAAGTGAGGAAATACAGGTTCCGTCGTCCACCGCAATTGTGTTTACTCTGACGGATTTCACTGCGGCAACTGAAACGTTGCTAGTTACCGCCGACCGCTTTACCGTCGTCCGCCGCAATTCTGGGTAGAGCTTAAGTTTTTTCCGTACAAATATACATAAGAAGGTGTGAAAAATAGTGTTTTTGTAAAAATGTAAATTTTATTTAGGATTCCGGTAAAATGCCTATCCAGTAAAATTTTTTTGTTTAAGCCGACAAACCTCTAGTATGGGCTGTTTCAGGACTAAAGTTACCAAAACGCAGATCTCATTGTAGATTTCGGCAAAATATCCTTTCGTTAACGACATTTGTTCCGCAACTTTTTTTTACATCAAAGAATCTTCTACATAGAAATATGCATCACAGTTAAAAAATATAGATTTCATTTTGGAATTTGACAGAAATTTATTCACTAACAACGTTTGTTTCGCAACCTTTTTTAGCAAGAGAAGAAAGTCTTATTTTGAAGTTATTGCAAATGCTTATTTAAACCGGATTTTTTTATATCAGGCTAGAGTATATGAAGAAGTAGGTAACCCGACCATGCACTTCTAATAGTAGATTTCGCACTTTACTGCAAAGTTTCATATTGGGCCGTATTCTTGTTTTCGTGCGAATCGAAAATTTGAAATTTCAAGTTTTACGGGGTTTGAGCTACACATCCTCTAGACATGAACGATATGTTTAAATTGTATAATATACATATCTAAAAATTACATATGATTCACGTAGGTTGTCAATAAAAAAGTTCCTTTATTTGCAAAAGATATCTGAGAAATTTTCTCGAGATCCTTTTATGTAAATCTTTCCCAGTAGGTAATTTCAGCAGTTAAAAGCCCTTCTGAAAGGCTTTCCTCAGAGTCAAGAGGCCTTTCACTCTAAATTCCTATCTTCCTTCTATTTTGTATGGAGTGGCACAAATTGAAGGGCTTCTGCTTTCGCTACCCATAGAAGGCCTTCCAGAAGGTCTTTTGTAGTTGCTTCTTTAATTAATAAAAACATATATCTTTAAAGCATTTGTTTAAGGTTTATATCAAATACATTTTACCTAAAATGTATATTGAAATTCATTTGTAATGATAATGAACTTATGCGTTCGCCTAAATTGTAAATAGGAAAAGCCCTTCTAGAAGGCAAGCAGGGAAGCACTTTTTTCAGCCCTTCTTGGGTGAGCCTGTTAGAATGGCTTCGCTTAGAAAGGCCTACATAAATTATCTTCTGGGTTATATCTCGAAACAGCACGTGTTGTAAAATAAATAAAAATATCTCTATTATAGCGGAAAGATCGCCCGTTCAAATGAGGTTGGTTCAATTTTGAAAATAAACAAAACAATTAAACCTCGCTAAATACAGGGTTTCCGGAAGAGTCGTCCTAAATACTTAAGGATATTATTATTTAGGTCATTTATGATTAATTTGGTTATGTGACACATGTCCAAAACTTAAAAAAAGTAATTCAAGGAAAATAATGAGAATTTGTATCAGCCATGTTGAAAACAAATTATAATGAATGAAAAAGTTTAAATTGCTAAATTTCTTGGTTTAGTGATGTATTTTTTTAATTTTTTCCTTCTTATGAAAATTTAACCTCCACTAGTTGAGCCCACAATCCGCCTAAGTGCCATTTTCACAGTCGGGACTTAACTCACATTCGGCAGTTAACTGTCAGTAGAAAAATTTTGAGTTAACTGCCGTATGTGAGTTACCTATCCACTGTGAAAATGGTCCTAAGGGTTACTTCTTTAATTAAAGTATTATACCTTTTTGGATAGCTAAAAAGACTAGTTTTTTAAAAAATTTGCAGAACAGTTTCCATAAAAAATTTTTTTTCATGATGTGGAGTACCAACACTTGGTGAAAAATCGTAAATTATCAAGCAGCCATTTTAAACTGTCAGTGCTTGGTTCAAGTTTTATGGACGATATTTATTAATTGACACACCCTTTAACTAAAAACAGAAAAAAATCGGACCCTTAAACTGACGTTAAAAAAAAGGTGGACGCTCAAAAAATTTTTTTTAAATAATCTTTAAAATCGAATATCTCGAAAATGGTGAAGTTTTGGGCATCATGTCGTATAAAAAAATTAATCAGAAATTACTTATATAATAATGTCCTTGCGTATACCGGGACGACTTGTGACCCTGTATACATAAATTTTTTTGTTTCTCGGAGTTCCCTGCGTGAAATTTTTTTTACCAAATTTACATTGTCTTTGCCGATTTTTATCACTCTTCATCCTCTACTCATAGGTATATATAATTGAAAAAGGCCATATGCCTAATGTACATATGTACATATGGGTGTTAGTAAACGCAATAAATATGCACCACAAAAGGGGCGAATCATTTGGAACGTTTGGAGTTGCCTGCAATGAGGCTAAATACAATCGGCTGCAGCTAAGCACATATCAAACAATAGCCAAGGCACCAGATGCCGATCAGATTGCGAAAAAAGGGTTTGGCACTTCTTGATGACAGCTGCAGCAAAAAACGTCAACCAAAAAAAGAAAATGCAACGATAAAATGCGTTGGCAACGTGTAACTAATTTAGGCCATTCAAGCGATTTTTATACCTCGCATTACCAAAACATTATTTACATAAAAATAGTGTCTTTCATTACTTTTTATTTTGCATTCATCAGCAGCATTTTTTTTTTTGCAAACCCAGCGACATTAGTAACTTCTCGATTACCTGCATTTTTCTGCAGTGTCGTGTGACTGCAATCTTCTTTTTTTATTTATTATTTGAAAATATGAAGTTGTACTTAATAGAGTACGTTGTCTTAACTTACCGGACACTGGGTGTGTTTTAATTAATGCGTGGATTCTGTGAAAATGACCATCATGGCCATCAGTTGATTGTCATTACAGATGTCTTTGAGTGATTGCGTTCAGTATGAGATGATTGTAAATCATTGTAGGATGACAGAAAGAAGAAGATAAATTATAATGAATTATTTTACGATTGCTTCATTTATGTACTTACGAGTATACTGTATTTTATGTTTCCGAGTAAAATCGTGTGTCAGTTGAACGCTAAAATTCGCCTTATTTTGATTAGTGGCCGTTCGATATATATGCTTTAAGGTGTGAAACATTGGGGTTGACTTACTAAAATTGATTGCTAAGTAAGTACATCTTAAATATTTAAAAAAAAATTAGCATAAACAAATCGTGATTAAGAAAGAACTCGTGAGAGGCGACCCCTTAACCAAACCGCGATGCCGTTGGATACGCGGTCGGCTTATTAATTATAGTAACGGGAAAGCTCGGCAGTCCTGTCTCAGACATCATGCGTGCGCCGTTAAAATTGGATTTATATTTTTTCGATCAAATTGAATCGTTATTGTTTGATTTTTATTTTTTCGATCATAAAAGATTTAAATCGGTCGTAAAAAAGCAGTCTCCGTCATAACGGTTTAAAATGATCGAAAAAATAAAAATCCATCAACCATTATTTTTTGATCGAAAAATAAAAATCAAACAATACGGATTGTTTTCTGATCGAAAAATAAAAATTATGATATTTAACGATTACTTTCGGTCCCTGTAAAAATGTGCATAAGTCAAGCCTTGCTTATGTTACCTTTGGAGGCACATTGATGGCATACTCTGTTGCAGTTTAAGTCTTGATTGGAATTCTCATTCAGTCAAAACACTTAGCAAAGCCACTCGAGGCATATAGGCTTGTGGAAGACAGTTTATTCGAACGTCAGGTCTAAGCTCAAAGTTAGTAAAATGCTTATACCGTACGATAGTCATTCCGATTGTCGCTTATACCTCCGTATTCTGGTAGCCAAAAACTCCATAAAAAATGTCATATCGCCTTTTAACAAAATTCAAAGGTTGGTCTTACTCTCGCTCACAGGATCAATGAGAACTTGTTCAAACGCGGCCCAAAAGTCGCTTCTGGGATGCAGCAGCAGCATCGAAGGATCTGCAAATTCAAATATGTGTCTGGCGGCACTATTCATGATAACAAGCAACTGACAAGTATTATGGGTAAAATGTCAGAGCTGGAAAGATGCGAGTTTTCTGTCTCCATGCTAAAGGAAAGATCAAAACTCCAGACCAAGAGGAATCCGTCAACTCCTTTAGACATATATATATTGGCCGCAGGCAGGTTAAGAATGGGGGACAAAACATGTTTGGGTGTTTATGGCCCCGGGACTAAACCTTCCATTGCAATGGGTAGATGGCCCACAGCCGAGGAGTCAGCAGCCTTGATCTGTGCCAGATTAAACCTTGAAAAGGGTTCGAGAAGCGAGTTTATAGTTATGCTTTCAGACAGCCAATTGGACATCAGGGCCCCTTCCAAAAGTATCATCAACTCCGGACTCATCTAGGAGCGTTTTCACATTCTTCAAATCTTGACAGCGAGAAACATTGTGATGGGTACCAAATCACTGCGGGATCGAAAGAAATGTGATCGGCGACAAACTAGCGAATCAAGGCTCATCGTCTGTGCTTGTGGAGCCGGAACCATTTTGCGGGCTTAATTTCTCTTTTTCGAGACTTGAATTGCAGATAGGGTAAACTCTGATCGCAATAAGCACTGGGGGCCCTAGACAGGCCAGGCTCTTAGGCTACCCGTTCGCTAGAAAATACGCAATTATTTGTCATTACCGGATTAGCCTGATCATAGGGACCAAACGCCGTCGTTGTCGTGAATACGAACAGAGATCAGAACATATTCTGTGTTGTTGTCCAGCATTGGCCAGACTTAGATTGAAACACTTGTACGAGCATTCATCCACAGATGGACACGGTATTATTAAGAATTCGTGTACGAAGTTACTCTGGGCATTTATCACAGGGATACAAAAGATCTTCTAGATCGCAGTGCCCCTTGTTTTGGCAGCATCCGTGTTTGTCGGCAAAAAAATAATGGATATAGTTTATTGGTGTTCTGGGAGGAACTCACCATGGATTGCCAGCTCACTGGACACGCAGTTACCAGGGACGTGCCTGTATCCAAGGGCCCATACAACAGTTAAGGAGCGCTTCGATGCCAGCTGATTTAGGGCCCACTTTGACTTTCTCCTTTGGATTATAAAGAATTAATAGCCGCCTGACTGTCAGAATTGGTCGTGATAGGTGGCTCTGAAGCAGCGGAAACGGCGAGCCACAGTGCGGCCTTCTTTATTGCAGTTGGTGCTGTCTACAGGCAAACAAAAACTGAGGTTCAGTGAGAATTCGCAGGGGTGAATAATTAGCTTAGAACCATCTGTGCAGAACCCTGAGTTTAGGTCACTGGCACCTTTTCATTAGCTTCTCTCTGGAATTCTTATGGAAAAATTACTGTCTAGACAGAGTGGAGAAATGATATAGTTTCATTTCCGTAAGAGTTTTCAGAACCTTCGCATGACGTCTCTCTATCTTATGTATATAATTTGAACGTTTACTTCGCATAAAAAATGTTGCGTTCTCAAGAAATACGTAATAATTATATCTTTTTAAATTGCTGACTAAAAAACTTTTTAACTCACGCGACTTAAAACAATCCAAGTTTGAAAATTTTCACCAACTACATATATATCGTATATACCACAAACCCACTCACAGTAAGCTTCTGTGCGTAGCATTAAGCCCATACCAGCAAGAACGAAAAAAAAGTTCAGCAGCAGGTACGCACGAAAGCGCCAATTCAACGCTGAGATTGATGAATGAGACAACATGCCAGTGGCCATAATAATAAATAAACGCCTCTATCGTACGTGAATGGTGCCCACAGAAATTAAGCACAACGAAATTCTTACTTTTTCAGCTGGCTTTTTTCTGATTCTCTACATCTAGTGCAAAAAAAAATTAGTATTTTACACAGCGCGTTTACATTCTTTGGTTTTCGTATGTAATATTGGGATTTTTTCGTCAGCAAATAACAATGCATTTAATAAGAGGCAATTAATTGTCAGATCGCTAGCGAGAAACAACAAAAACTAGTAAAAAGCAGAATTCTGTAAACAACAAAGGCAGGTAATGGCTTAGCGGCATTTTTTTCAATGCGAATAGTGGCTACAGTGCGTATGAGTCATTTGTTTTTGGTTTTATTTTGCCGTTTTTTTCATGCAAGAGTAGCGCGATTTAGCTTGGCACGCAACTTTTTGCCAGCCACATGAATGTCTCACAACTGGCATCCGGCGTGAGGCATTTTATTGCAGAGTGCTTATTGGCATTTATATCAAGTCGTGGTAATAAATTCTTTTGGCAGCACAATCGATGCGCGCTTTTAAGACTTAAAAATCGTACCAGCAAAATAACACTAAAAGTAATTTAAAATACCCTAATTAGGTTGCTTGGCAAAAGTCATACATACATACAACGAAGGCACTAAATGTGTTACGGGAGACCAGTATTCTTAAACTAGCTTTAGGATTTTTATTTATTTCCATTCAGATTTTATTCCATCCAGACAAAATGAAAGGGAAGGTGGGGAAGTGCTTCAGTTAAATCAGCTGCTGTTGTGCTAATCAATCTGTAAAGGATGGTGAGTATAAATACTGTAGATGTAATTCAGGTATTGCGCTTAGTGCTTTGTTAAATCTGCCAGCTTTAATTTTTAATGATCCCGGAAGAAGGTATTGAGTAGACTGTATAGTTGCTTACCTTTGCGAAGCTATGAAGATCAGAATTTTGTGCGCAGGTATTTTTCGAATGAATAGTTATTTCAGAATCAAGTCGGGCTTTTCGATTTATAAGCAAGTGTGTACAAAGAACAATGAGAAAAATATAACTTTTTGGAAAATGGAGCTAGCGTTAACTGTCATGTCAAGAGAAATGTATGCCCTAGATGTTTGAAGAAGTCAACTCGCAAGTCACTGAATCCATGTTGTTTATACTTATTCTGAGTTTCGGAACATCATCGATACACTTTTTATGCGACTGATATGGATACCAGACCACAGGGGCACGAAACAAACTTAAGCAGGTTATTTTCTGAACAATGAAGTGCACTGCCTAACGCAATAAAAAAAAGTAAGAAAGTATCTCGGTGCATTCTCTTAAATAGGAAGAAATTATTTCTAAACAAAATTAATGGGAAATCTTTTAATTTTCATAAAGGCGAGCGTCGTTGATGTATCTTCCTTATACTATAGAACCTGGAAAATAATGAATAGTTGCTAGTAGCTCTATATATTCAGATACACCGAATATACGTTCAATTAAACAAGTAATTATTTCAGATGGGTTTGCAGGAAATTGGTGGAATTAAGCAAACTGTTTTATTTTTCTGGTAAAAGAGCATACTACACCATGGCTTCATAAAGCGTACATCTACGTCTTAGAATTTGACTTTATTTATGCTAATTTCGTAAACACCTTTGACAGCGTTAAACACAATATCTCACTCAATGAACTTAATCCTGGACTCATTCGCACTTCCTCAAGTGGTCTGCTTCTTGTCTGACTGATGGAACCCAGTTCGTTCGCACAAGCAGCACTCATTCGAATGTTACCTCAAAAGTGCCTCGAGTCAGTCTCCCAGGTCGTCTACTATTTCTGATACAAGACAAAAGTCTGTCGTAAGACAATTTCCAATTCTGGCAACTATCTTAAAAGCACTTTTCTGTCTTTCGAAATGCTAATTGAGAGATCTGCTGACGAGGAGATCTCAGCGTTATTTGGTTTGTATTTTAGCACTAAATTTTCTAAAAATTTAATGAAATTAAAAAAAATACTTTTCTTTTTAACACAATAAAAAATAAGGATTAAAAAAAATTTAATTTAAAAAATTGAAAATTTAAGAAAACAAATTTCAAAAAATTAAGGCTGCGTTTCTCCAAACTCATTTAAGTGGAACTTAACTTTAATTTAATTTTTTATTTAATTCTCATTTAAATTCTTTTCAGTTTCAATAAGCTCTTTGTTTAAGAGAGTAAAAATATGGCATCACCGTAAACAGCTGATACACAAAATTTTGGTGTGTGTATATTGATCAGCTGAATGAACGTGTAACATATCTGAGTGTGGTTATTCTGATTTAATTT
>JAPVRG010291921.1:0-10351 GCA_029783565.1 Rhagoletis cerasi
CACATATGCAAATACATACACACATACATAATAATAATAATAGATTGGCGCTTACACATATGTTAGTGTTTGGCCGAGCTTCTCCTCCGATTTGTGGCATGTGCCTTGATGTTGTCACACAAAGGGATTGGACCTACAGTTTAACGCCGACTCCGAATGGCGATTGTATTTTTGTGAGAAGCTTTTTCATGGCAGAAGTACCCTCGGAGGTTTGCCATTGCCTGCCGAGGGGTGACCGCTGTTAAGAAAAACCCTTTTTTCAAAATTTTTTTCGACGTTGATCTGACCAGGGCTTGAACCCAGGCCTGCGGATTGGAAGCGCGCACTGCTTACGACTACACCACAGCGGCCATATGAAGATTATAATCAGGTTTAATTTGTCGTACAGAAAGCAAACTGAAGAAGCTCTTTGTTCCTAGGAGCAAATCGATTTTCTTAGATTTGTTTAATTGATCATCCGCAAGCATAATATTTGATGGTATATGCCATGGCGATATATCTATCTCCGGTTCCGGTTGATAGGCGATATGTGACGTAATGCAAAAAGTGAGTGGTAGCTCAAATCCTGCCGTTTGCGACTTAATATTCGTAGAAGTCTTATACTTAATATTGGTGGAAGACTCGCCAATACTTTGGATCTCGATGTTGTGTTTGCTGCGTGGAAGCATCAGTTTCTGTGAAAGCTCATAAGTAATAAAATTTACCTGTGAGCAGGAATCGAGCAAAGCGCAGCCAAGACGATAATTTCCGGAGGCGTCGCGAACCAACACCATAGCAGTGGCGAGAATAATGTGGTCCGACAATGAGTTGTTGATGTTCATGTTTTGTTCGACGAATCTGGCGTGGCCGCACGTTGCAACAAACTATGGTGTCGACGAGAGCAAACTCTGCACTTATGTGTTGATGTGCAGTTCGATAATTGATGTCCTTTTGACAAGCAGTTGATGCAGAGCTCCATCTTCTTCGCATGGTCAAAGCGTTGCGACACACTAAGAGCCTTGAAACGTTCACAGTTTTGTATTTTGTGGCTGTTGCTGGAACTTACCGAACAAGACGAATTCGAGCCGGAGAAGTAATAACCCTTGTGTGAATTTTTTGCTTTTGTTGCTTTGGTGGATGTTTCAATTGAGTCGAGGTATTGGCAATGTCTCTTTAAAACCTTGGTGCAATCTTCCCACATCGGTAGCGTTTTAAAGTCCAAAAACTCCTTCCATTTACGTTTGGTCTCCTCATCTGCCTCCTGCAAAATTAAGTAAATGAGCATGGCTTGTGATATCTGGCTGTCGGTTCCCAATGACAATTATAAAATTGCAGACGCTTTGTCAATCAGGCTTCTCAACTGACCACCAGTAGGCTTAAAAATAGACGAAAGCTCAAATAACGAGGAAATATTTTCTAAGAATATAAGAGTTGGGTTCTCATACCGAGCCCTAAGTTGGAGACCTCAAACGCGTCAATAGTTTCTAATGCCGGACCATGGAGACAGTTGCGCGAATGATTAAATTCCTCCATATTGGTTGGTTGGTTGCAGTGCTTCCTAGTCGCTGCCCAGGACACAATTAGCGCATTATTGCGCAATTTTGATGCACTTCTCGCGGGGGTATTTTGTTTATGCACATTATATGTTGCTGGGTCGAACCATTTCGATTCTCTAATGAATCTGCTGATTTCGCTTATGGTAGCTCCTGATAGGTCGGCTAGTTGTGCTATCAGATGTTTACCTAATGTCTTGTGTCTAATATTCGAAAGGCCTGGGCATTCACATAGGAAATGCCGGACACTTTCTTCGCTATCTTCTAGTTGACAGCTGCGGCAAATCATATTATGGGGTAGTCCTATTTTTTCCGCATGTTTGCTTATGGGCCAGTGCACCATTATGGTTGCTGCAATTCTAAATACCTCTGGCCTTGATCTGCTAAGCAGGTCCGAGGTCTTCGTCCTGTTGTATTGAGGCCATAGTTTTATCGATACTATGTATGTGAGTCTGTATATCTGACCAACTGCGTTTAGTCAGTTCAAGGAAATGCTTGGTAATCTCTGTTTGGACTATTCCAAGGGGCAACCCAGTGCCACCGCCTGGGATTCATCCAAACCGGCTCATGTCTTCGCCAGCTCATCCGCCTTCTCATTGCCTTCTATGTTCCTATGTCCGCGAACGCAGACAAAAGAGACGGCAGTTGACTGAGACACTAAGCGCAATATTACCTTACATTTCCCAACTAGCTTGGATTTGGTAACCGGTGACGTTATTTCTAATAGCGACGCCTGGCTGTCAGAATATATTGCTACTTTACTCTTGTGCCTAACTCTATTGCCTAGGATTTTACAGGCTTCTAGGATCCCTAGAACTTCCGCTTGGAAGATGCTTGTATTATTTCCCAACCGTAGAGACAGAGCCACGCCGAGCTCCTCTGAGTAGACTCCCGCTCCTACACCGCAATCCATCTTGGATCCATCAATGTATAGAGAGATCGCCTCTCTCTCGTCCCTTCTGGATGGGAATAACACTCACACGTTGCAGCTGAAGTCCAAATTGCCTACCATATAATCTGTTGTCCTACTTAATTGCATTTGGTTTATGATCAACCCATGTCCGAGGTGTCTAGTCCTCCAGAGGCCTGACTCTCTGAGTCTGACCGCCGATTTCATAGCCACTTCTTTCATGTGGATTATATTGAGGATGGGATTATATTGAGGATGGCATTTAGAACTTCTTCCGGGCTGGATCTTAGTGCACCTGTTACTCCTGCGCTTGCTGCCCTCTGTATGCTTCTTACTTTGTTGACATTATATTGCCTGTTTAGGCTGAGCCACCAAACCAAGGCGCCATATGTTAGGATTGGTCTTATGATCGCGGTATATATCCACATCATAAGTTTAGTATTTAGTCCCCACTTTTTACTGAAGATTCTCTTGCACGTGTAGTATGCTATGTAGGCCTTCCGTCTACGGAATTCGACATTGATGTTCCAATTAACTTTTTTATCCAGCACGACTCCAAGATACTTTGCGCTGGGGGATAATGAGAGTGCCTTTCCGTCTAGCGACGGTAGCTTGAATTGTGGTTTCTCTATATTAGATAGGCTTAATTCTCAATCAATAATTTGTTTGAATGACATAATAAAATTTTGATATACAGAGTACTTGCCGCTGAATATTGGAAGTTTAAGCTTGTGTAGCTTCGAGCTTGCCTGCATGACACAAGTTGTGTCTGATAGTGTGGCGTTGTGATCCTCGGAAAGCTGCGACTGAATGGTCAATTTTGTTGTGATGTATAGCTCCTCTAGATCTGCTAGACCACCATCCTCCGAATCCAGCCTTTCGATGTCGGTTTGGGTAGACAATACATTCTTTAAGTACGATTCAAGAATCCCAAGCCGACATTTATACTCAGCTACGGATATTGTTTTACCACCTGGTCGTAGACTCGCCTCAACAATGTTTTTGATGCGGGAAATATTCTTCTTAATATTAGCCCATTGTTGTTTCAACTCTTCTAGAAAAATTTTTAATAGTGTTAGAAATAAGCGAAAATTTACCTCTGTACACTATGTGACCCTTGCGAGAAGATGAAATGCGAAAAACAGATATGCGCTGTGGGCAGCGCAGCAGAATTCAACGAGCACCAATGGTGCAGCATAACAGCGAGGCAGTAATTAACAAGAGTGGCAGCGACTACAGGACGACGGCAAAATTGCGCCAAGTGTGCAGAGCAGCAGCAACGAATTTTTTATGTTTTTGCAGCGCGATGGAAATTAAAGCGATAAAATATATGCTGATTTGCAAAACAGTTGTACGAACGAATACCTCTTGAATTTTACTGCAATTTACCGCAGGTCCATCACTGTTTGTCCAACGCGAGTATTTTAGTAAGATGAAATTTTAAGCGGTTCCAGCGATGCGAAGTGGCGAAAGTTGCTGGAGTCTAACGTTGACCACCATTTGCGAAAAGCGACAAAAAAACACCGATTTTATTTTTGCTATAAGCACCGTAGCCGTATTTTTATGAATTTAAAATCAATTCATTTTACTCAAAAATTTTCTAAAAACACAAGCCTCGGGCGCCAAAATGAAGGATTGGGAGCGTTATCCCTAATCGCAATTAAACCAGAATGCAAAAATATAGTTGACTTGGGATGTGCCTTTGAGTAATAAAGCGATGCGTCTGCTTCGATGGTCAACGATTAGACTAATTTATTTGATGCTCTCAACTCATAATATATGTAATTCAAGCTAAGTACAATGTATATTCGCATAACAGGAATATGCGGTGACGTGATACAACAGTGAAATTCCAATGAAAGTTTACCTTAAATATTTTGTACATATGTATGTATGTAAGCATGCGTATGTATATATACATAAGTACAATTAGTTGTGTGAGAGGGACATGCTAGTATGTACATATGTATCTATCAACCTTATTATATATCACGAACGATAGGCAACACGAACGATTCGTCTGCAGAAGAATGCTTCAAAAATTAGTCCGGCGGCATCATTCTAGCCGATTTAAACGTAACCGAGACGATTGTAACGTAATCGATCAAAAGCAAGACAAAGATGACAGATAGAGTAATAAAATCGCAATCAGAGACGTTGTCGTCTGCAGACGAATCATTCGTGTTGCCTTTCGTTCGTGATACATAATAAGGCCGTATGTATGTATATCTGTTTGTACAAATGAGTATTATTACTACATTGGAGTTATTAACATTAATATGTATTTAAATTAGTGTTGAGTAAATGAGTGTGCAGGTGTTCTTAACCTATGGCAGCTTGCAGGGTGTCTCGTTAGGTGACTCAACACTAACATTAGGGTGATACGTTAGGGTGAACTGAAATCGAAGAAGCTTTTTTTAGCTAGCTAAGCACCCGATTTTAGGGTGTTAGCATGCATAGGTAGCAATCAGCAAAAACCTATGTCAAATACAATAGCAAAATTTAGCAAAAAAAAAACTGAAGTGGGCGAAATGAGGGGAATAAAGGGAAATTTGTAGCAGTTCCAACAGCCAAACAGCTGGCACCGTGTCGCATTTTGCTTCGTTGCATGGAAATATACATGGGATTAGGTGTAGCTTATTTTGTAGGTATTGCTTATAATTTTTGTGTGGCTTTTGTTGTTGTGTTACTTCGCGCCGATAGGAAGACTTTACAAACCGTGCAAGCCATAAACCCTGCAAGTGTTTTGCAAGACTTAGAGAATTCACCCACTGTATCGGGACCCTAAGCATAGCCGTAGCTTCTCTGCTTTCACAATACCAAGTTTTAAACAATTCCACTCACATTTCATTAACACTGCCGAGGCACGCTTTGTGCTGGAAATCAGCTACTGTCTAAGTGAACCTCTTGGCGGAGCTTCTCCTCCAACGGCAGGTCATTTTTATGACAAACTTTTTCATGACATAGGCGACAGCTTTTAGAAATAACACTAGTCAACAAATTTTTGAGGTAATCGCGTTAACCTAAGAAAAAAAATATTTTCTAAGCTAAGTTTTGGTCGCTGTACACGAAAACAAGCCTCAATCTGTTTTTCAAAAAGCATTTTCGAGAGTTTTTCGAAAAACATGTTTTTGCTACCTTTCGCAGTTATTTCTCAATATTGTTTTGAAAAAATCATCTAATCGACGCAAGCAGCCTACCGTTAGAAAGCTTTGAATGTGCGCTTTGTGCAGATTTAATTAAAAATTATTATGGTTACTAGCGACCAAAATCGAAAAAAGTAAAATTTTCAATCATTTTTTAAAATTTCGCATTATTATATGCTTATTTTTGGTTACAAAAACTGTATTTAATTTTTTTGTTTCAAAATTGTGTAAAATATAAGTCATTGCAGTAAATTTTGAGTCTAAGATCATCCAAATCGGATAAGAAATGTATGTATTTATATATAAAAAAAAAATATTTATTGGACCAAAAAGTATTGGGCAGGCTCTGTGGCCAATGGTAATCAACTATTACCACCCCAGCATGGTTGTAAGCCATGCAGAGACCACAGAAAACTACAGAAACATTGTCTGGAGGATGCATAAAGCGCTGATTATGCATACTTGGCATACTTGCACTGCTTTACCATTTTTACATAAGTACGTACGTAGAAATCAAAGCGCAATAGACTTTTACATATGCGTTGGGTAACTGCTTACACGCAAAGCTCATTTAACAGATTTCTAAGTGACAACTATCATGCAGTGCAAAGTATGCATAACTGAGCTTTAAGACTAAGCCGAGCATACTTTAAACTGCCATCAAATTATAACTTAAGGAAGTTTGATTACATGACAGTTGAGAAGTGCATGTGCAAAAATTTCATAAATATAGTGGAGGAAATTTTTGCACATGCAGCATTACATAGCATGCATTTAGGCGAGTGGTGTTAGCAATCGCGCCTAAACACAATTCAAGTAAATAAATTCAAATAATTTAAATAAAAAATTGTTCTGTCGCTCCAACAATTTGCCTGCAAAAAGGACATAAAGCAAGAGTAATGCTTTTTTTATGATTTTCGGGGGAATTTTTTTCAAAGCACTGGCCACATATTTTCCCATGTCTACATGACTTTAAAATCGTATCTCTTTTTTTTACAAAGCATACTTCGCAAAGAATACCATTAGAAAATGTTACGTTTTCGTCGTCATCTTCATCCTCTTCTTCTTCCTCTAAAGTATTTACGGCTTATTTATTTAATATTTTAATATATACATAAGTACATATACATTGAAAATTAAAAAAAAAAATCGCGCTTTCATTTAATATAAAACAATATTTTTAATATATGCAGTGCAGCGTTTTAATTTAATATGAAGAATATTTTAATATATTATGAAAATTTTGAATAAAAAATCGCGCGATTTTTTATTCCAAAGTTTTGCCTGCGGCGCTTTTTTTAAACTATATTTTAATCTTTATTTATATACAACTTACATGATTTTCGTGCCCGATGTATATAACAAGAAGTTGCTTGTATCCATATCGTGGAACTACAGCAAACGTGGCGTCCAGTAAGTAATGACGCTCAGTTAAATGTTGCTTTCACCCATGCACGCCACGAATTTTGTCTTCTTTTCATTTGGAATTATGTCACTCCTTAGATACACAGTGACATAAACCCAACTTTTTTTTTGCTTGGAGTTATGTCACTGTATAAGGAGTGACATAATTCCAAATTTTAAAATTAGAATTATGCCACTTGGAGCTATGTCACGGCACCGTTTTGAATTCATGTTCACCGACCCAAAGTTAGCATAGAAAATAATTTTTTACAAAGGTTAATTTCTCGTGTAAACTAGTGTAATCTAACATCTTTTTGCTTTTTCACCCTCTTTACCCACATGGTCATAGCGATAATCGTTATCGCATTCCTATTTCGCACACGTTTTACAAATGAGTTAAATTCTATTTTTGCAGATGAGCACTCGTTTGATGCTGTTTATAATTCTCTTTCATAAGTATACTTATCTGACATTCCTTCTTGCCTTGAATCCGCTTTAACAATTATCACTTTACTCTTTTTTCTTAAATCTATTCAATAGGCAAAACTCAAGTCATATGAACTAAAAATAACTGCCTTACTAACCTTGGCGATAATTGTTAGTGCAATCAATACTGAATATCAGGCCGAGTGCGAAAAGAGTAAGTATTTCCCACCCACTTGTCTAACTGGACTTACGCCATCAAACTTGTATTTGTTAATTGTTCTGCGTTACGGTAATAATGTGATTACGAGTATCTTCGGAGCGATAAGCAATTTTAGAACTCACGCGTGTGTACATACAGTAAACACCTGCCGCACTTCCGCATACAGACCATCCCCCAAAATCGACATACACACATTCATATGCGTCCGCTTATAAATTATCTATTGAATTGTCGCACGACTACGACTTTTGCCATAGACAAAAAGCGTCATTGGTGCGTTATCGCCGTTACCCTACAAAAATTTAGGTTACAGAACTATTAGAAAAGGATTCAAATACTAATGTGATTCTCTAAGGTAGAAGGTTAGAAGACGATTATAGAAACTGTCGAGAACTATAGCATTCTCTACAAAAAGGGGACTTAGTTATCGATAAGAAAAATAAAAATGTAAGATATTTAATCGTATTCTAACGTTTAATTCTAATTGGTTTCTAATGTCTAGTGTTTTTCTAATCATTCTCTAATCGAATTCTAACACAGTTCTCTCAACTGATTTTCGATTTGAGAAACATTAGAGAACTACATTCGAATTCTAATGAAATATCAAATATTTCTCTAACTTAGAGACTGTGTTTGCTGGGTAGTAACTGCTGAGCTTTAATCATTAGATTAGATATCAGGGAGGCCCAGCATGCAGCTTTTTAGATTATAGGCATGCCACTATCCACAGACTTTTTTACATAAAAACTAAAGATGTCAATCGCATGATCCCGGAATTTTCGGGATTTGTAATTTCTTACGAAGCATATGAAATGGAGAAAAAAAGCAACATTATAAACTAAATACCTATAAATTTTACTATTGTCTTTTGTTTTGATACTAATGAAATAATTTTAACTTTAAATAAAAAGTATATTTAAAACCCATTTATTTCTTATTTATTATATGACAGGAGAGCTTCTCAAACAATATTGATGCTTTTTTTATTTAAGTTGTTGTAGAATAATGAATATCTAAATTCCGGGATCATAAAAATCGAAAAAATGTACATCCCTAATAAAAACGTGTAATAAATACTATATTATCGCGTCGCGAGTGTCGAGGCACACATACAAAGAATGCGTTCAATTTTTTTTTATTGTACATACGTTTTGAGTTGGTCGTCTCTGGAATAGATCATAAATCCAAGAATTTATGAGCCGCGCACGACAAATTTAACGTCACTTTGCATGGAAGTATGTATCAATGTACGTACTTATGAATGGATGTTGCTATTAACTAGTTAATGACGATTGAATTGAAATACGAAAATGATTGCGCATTTATTGGTATAATTTTTTAACAGACTTGCAGTAGGCGTTGCGGCTATTGAATTTAGTTTGATGCAATTAGAGGATATTGTTTATGGTGGTTCTTACGCTAATATGCACTTTCTGACGAATACTTATTGTTCTGCTGACGGCAGGCAAATCGTTTGAATTTTATCGCAACACCATACCTATATTTACGAGTATATGAGTCTTTTATTTGGAAAGTGGCAGAAGCCCTTCCCACCTCTTTTGCTTAAATGGTTGGTTACTTCTAACGGAATGCATCTGTAAATTGTTCTGCCGTCACAAAGTAATGACTAGGGCAACCAAAAAGTAGCACTAACAAGTTTTTTATTATAACAGCAATCACCCAATCCTTAATACGGGATAGTTTTTGTAAAAATGTTAACATTTTGACCTACATTTGGTAGAGCCAAAAATTGTCATACAGGAGAATCCATAATAAATGCCATTTTATGCTAATTTCAGTAATAATTGAAAAATAAAAAAATCAGAAAAAATATTCCTTAATATTGTTACGGATTTGCTGATCTACCGATCACTTCGGTTTTCTGGTGGATTCCATAAAAAAGCTGGAGACTGTCGGTCATTGCAGGTGAATGCAGATGTCAAAAAAAAACAATTTGACAGAGTTGAATGTGTGGAGGTAGAAGAAAAGCTCTGCTCGTTGTTTTTGAAAAACAAAGGCTACATTGAGATAAAGAGCATTGCTGACCAAATTGCAGGAAAACCTAAATCATGTCACAATTCCACATACACAATTTCCGAAGTGTTGGCCTTCAAATATGCGCCTGTAACGTCCGTGAAAAGAACATTTTCGATGTACAAAAGTATTTACCGGGACAATAGACACGGATTTCTTTTCGAAAATTTAGCAGAAACGTTTGTTGTATACTGCAACAACAATATGCAGGAATTTTTTTATTGAATAATTGAATTATTCTTCTATTTTGAAACTATACTAAATAATTTATGTACCTTTCGTTATTCTACATTTTTTTAAGTTTTTATATTGTAAGAATTTAAACTGAAATAAAAAAAAAATAAAAAATTTTAAAGCTAATTTATAGTGCCAATTCACCAAGTTTAAGAGCAATTTTTAGGCGCCAAAAATGAATTTTGTATAGCAATTTTTTGGTTGCCCTAGTTATTACAAATAATATACCTATGAACACATGTATACTATTACATATTACACCGTGCGACAGTCAATTTTACACATAAAAAAAGCATAATAGTTGGAAAACAAGGGGCCAAATGTAATACATTTTCGTTTTTAGTTTTTCTTTCTGAGTTAGGTTTCTTTAAAAGATTTTGAAATTTCAAGAATTCCATTAATTGAAAAATTATTTTAAAAAATCAGTGCAATATAAAATAACAAT
>JAPVRG010291923.1:9583-24412 GCA_029783565.1 Rhagoletis cerasi
ACAACATCAAGGCGCACGCCACAAATCGGAGGAGAAGCTCGGCCAAACACTAACATATGTGTAAGCGCCAAATTATTATTATTATTATTATTAAGACTCTGAGCCGATGAAAGGTGTTGATGCTTCCTTCTTTATGAGCTGGTCGGACAACTCATTACCTTCCAATTACTAATGTGTACCAGTATCCAAAAGAATTCGGCTTGTTAAGACATTCCGTCACCGGCTTTTATGTTACATAATGAGATATGAGGAGCGTATTAGCCGCTTGACCGTCCGTCAAGTTCACATGGTTCTGGTTCTGGAAATTGCACTTGGTACTGCAGAATGCACGTGTCTGTATTGCGTCGATTTCAAGCTGAAAAGTGGAGATGTGTTTTCATCATATTTTCCGGAAATCTCAACAATGACCCAAATACACCTATCCCGCTAACTTCTGCAGTCATTGAGCCATCAGTGTACCAAGTTATCATATTTAGGCTTGTTCTTTATATTTCGGACTGTTTTAAAATTTTTTGTGAAACAAAACTTCGGCTTCATGATGTCCTTTGGTAATTTCAGGGTACTGCTAGGTTAAAATATTGATCCTCCTATGACTCAGAAATTCTTCTTTCTCGATGTTGGTACCATTAACCCTTAGCATAGCTCTCTTCGTCTGAATATTGATAATTTATGAATTCAAAGGATGTTGTTAGACAAGTTTGTTTCTTGGTGACCGTATCTTATGGCTCCTATCGCCTTGCGAATCCACCTCAGTATTTCTTAACTGCCATTTCCTCTTTATGTTTTTCTACCTTCCTAGTTCTGAGCTTGGTGTATATCCAGGATATTGCTTACTCCCCTACTAACCGGTATACATAAATGTATACACTAAATCCCCCTAGACTACATATTATAAGTTTAGAAAATCCAGATAAACCGATGTCCAATTGCCCCTTTTAAAATCTCCCCTGAAGGATCCCTTCATTTAGTATAACTAGCATCAGATGCGCTCTCAAAATTTCACTGCTGCCGAAGTTGCCGGCCAAGAAGAGCTTCCGAAGGTGTATGCCTCTTAAATACTCTCGAAATGTGGTTCTTGAGTGAGCAGAAGTGGTTTTGTAGTAATTTTCGTAGCGCTCCGCCCTAGCTGATCACTTAAAGCCAAGGAGACTTATGCTGGGGTCGTAACCCGGCGACTTGACAATCTACTTTTGCTGCAAAAAGTTTACCATTATTGCAGGGTTGTGCCGCCTTTAATTGAAATTTATGAAAGTTAGTTCTTTTAGAGCCATTGCTTTATTTCTAATTTTTAAACTTGTCTGTTGAAATAGTTGTATCGGACGTCAGGCCTAACCTCATTATGCAGCACGTGAATGAGAACAGGGCCCGAATCACGGCATCCGTAATCAAATGAGATTCGATTAGACATTTATTTTTGAGATTACGGCATTCGATAGCTTTTCCATTTAAATTGTATTTGAGAGAAAACAGTTGCCATTTTATTTCATTCGATTCGAATCTGGTTTCATTCGATCACGGATGCCGTGATTCGGGCCCAAATACTATAATCACCTATCCAGCTTTATCTTATCTTCTACACACGTATTTCAAAGCCGTGCAGTTAACAAGCCCAGCCCGCTTCTTAAGTATATTTTGTTTCGAAATATGTTGCACATTATCTGACTTTAACGCTTTATTTTAGTCCAATAAGCATTTAGTAGATTTTTATTAATTTAACAACAGCTTTTCATAATCTTGATCCAGTTTCTTATTTTTTCAAGCAATTTATTATTCCTTTTCTGTTTCATTTATTCTCTTCTCATTCCCGTAATCGTATTTTCTGTAATCTCACTCGTCTCCATAGTGAAGGAATGCTTGTAGATTGTTTTCTTAGCCGCTTTTTGTGTTAAGAGATTTGCTTTCATCCTACTCGTACTGTAATGGTAGCATTTTATGGAAGTATATATGTATGTATATTAGGGTGCATCACCAAAAAAAGTTGCTGTTTTCACCAATTGAATTATAAAAGCTTATTATATTTTAAGAATGCTAACAAAATACTTCGGAAAAATATTAAGATTTACGTGAGCTGAACAGACTTCAAAATAGCATTAAAAATCTCATTATTTTGATTCCGTTGGTAAACTCTTAATTCTATCATCTGACGTAATTTTATAAAAAAAAATATTTTTAAAAACAAATTTTATTTAAAAAATAAATAGATTTTTGGTGATCTTTTCAAATCAGTCCAGCTCACGTAAATCTTAATATTTTTTCGAAATACTTTCGCGAAAGTTTTATAGCCTTATTCATAAAAAATAAAATGGCTTTAAAAAAGGTTTATAAATTGAAAGATGTATGAAAACGTAAATTTATAAAGCTTTTTAAATCTTTTTATTTTTTTATGAGTAAGGCCATTAAAATATAAAAAAATTATAATTCCGATGAAAAAAATAGTACACATTTTTTTGCATGGAGAGTGTTGCAGTCTAATGTGTATATGTGTATAAATGCATTTATTTATTTGATTTAACTTTTTTTTGCCTTAACAAACTGATCATTGCGCTCAATCTATTTTCACAGCTGCTTGTAAGCTCACACAAGTAACAAGGATTACAGTATTATTGTGTTACCATTATTTTATTTCATTTTTATTATATCTTACAACACAGATTCTTCCATGGACCCTGCGTTTAAAAATCCACTGCATTTAAGTAAATTCTTTTTCATAGTCATTCAGTGTCCTTTCCTCTTTCATAGCTGTTTGCTGCTTGTTTTCAGCGGCTAATGCTCTGAATGGTTTATTCTCGCAGCCATTTCATTTGCATAATTTATTTGTGCCATAGCTGATGGTTACTGTCATCATTGTTTATCTTTGTTTTGAATATAAAAAATGCATATAAAAATTACAAGAAATAAATAGACGGACAAATGAACGCTTGAAAGGAAAGCAGGCCTAAAATCCTAAAAACTAGACATACTTTTTAGTAGTTTGAATAAAGCCTTAATTTTTAGTAATTTAAAAACTGGTCATACAAAATTGGTTTTGAAGAAATGCATACAATTATATTTCTAGGAAATGTATACATAAAATTTGAATGGAAAAAAAGATGCCTAACGAGCGCAGAATTGGAAAAGGTGAACATAAAAACTTAACAGTAAAAGTTGGACATGTGAACGGGTTCTTTTTTATAGTCTCCTTTTTAATATCAGGTTTTTATAGACTATTTGTACTTATCTTTCTAAGTTTTTATATGACCAAGAATGTAATCTTAGTTTATAAAAGACAAAAAATTTATGTCCAGCTTTCAAATAAAAAAGTAGGTCGATTTTGTAATGATCAGAAACTTATGTCCAGTTTTCACATGACCCGTTTTTGAAATAACAAAAGTTGATGTACTTCTTTTACACAAGCAAAAATATATGTATGTAAAAAATACATGTATGCCCATCTTTAATGAAAAAAATTATAAAAAAATTAAGTCACTTTTTTTGTGACCAAAAATTAATGTCCAGTTTTTATACGACCAAAAATGTATAACTAGATTTTGAATGAATGTTTTTTAAATGACAAAATATTTATATCCAGTTTTTAAATGACCAGAAAAATGTATCTACTTTTTAATGTATAAAATGCATGTTCCGCTTTTAGGTTACCGAAAATTGATGTTCAGTTTTTAGAAAGCCAAAAATGTATGTCAAGACTTCGTATTACCATGTTTTTCAATTTTGAATGGGGTACTCATTTTGACAAACAATTTGAAAGCGCTTTCTAGCAATATACATAGTAGTGATATAACGCTGTACATAAATCAGTGAAAGCTATCTATACTTTTGCAAATATTATCAGATTTTGTAATACTCTTGTCAAGCTTTACTTCTAAATTTCTGTTATCGACAAAAAACCAATTTTTCATTCCTAAATAAAATAACCAACGAACCTAACGACGCCCCATGTTGCTCATACGCTGTGTAGCACCCGCCTCCACCAGCACCACAACTACAACCAACACAGTACATTCGCTTATTGATTTCAGCTAATAAATATAACATGGATTTATGCGCACAAAGTGACATTTACGCAGAGCTTACGACACATTTACGAGACAGATACTACATACATACATTTTTCGTTGACTTAAGTAGTAAATGCAGTGGGTTCTTGTATGAGGAAAAAATATGTAGTGCCAGTTATGGCAGCAAAGAAGTGAATGCAGCAAACTAAGAAACATACACTAACATACCTCTCATATGTGTATGTAAGCAAACAAACTTGGCTTTGGTAGCAAACTTTAAGCATCCTTGCGAAAATATTTAACTTGTTGACAGCAAAAAAAAAAATGAGAAGAGGAAGATAAAATTGAAAAAGCATATGAAAGTACTAAAGCAACTTAATTCTGGTTGATGCCAAGTCAGTTGCAAAGCTGTTTAGAGGAGCGTGACTATACGAGTAAAGTGGTGAAAAAGCAGATGATTTTAGGTTATCTCAAGTACAATAAAGTCATAAAACTTATAGGAAAGGTTTTTTTCAACTTTGCAGCAGAAAGAAATGAAATTATTTACTTATGAAATCACTGCGGAAAAGTTTTCATTATTTTGGTACCTTTATGCAGATATACATACATCCAGTTGTAGAGATACGGGTATGGTTACAGAAATAGATTCTGATATAGTTACAGATACAGATTCCCATAAATAATATAGATACAAACTCGGATTTAGATGTAGATACATACATACATGTATGTATACAGCCATAGCTATACATACTGATTAAGATAGGTTCAGGTACAGATGCAGATACTGGTACAGAAAACAAAAAAAAAGTTGCAAATAGCGCAAAGGATTAAGGTACATATACAACTACAAATACAGATACAGATGAAAATATTTAATTTGGTAGCCTCGTAATATGATATAATTCAATTTAATTCGACTTAATATTATTTAATGTCATTTCACTTTACCTATTTTCACTTCACTTTATTTTATTTTATTTTACTTTACTTTATTTTATTTTATTTAATTTAATTTAATTTAATTTAATTTTTAATTTAATTTAATTTAAACTAGTTTAATTTGATTAAATTTAAATTATCTTAACTTAATTCAATTTAGTTTAATTTAGTTTAACTTAATTTAATTTAATTTAATTTAATATAATATAATTTATTTTAATTTAATTTAATTTAATTTAATTTAATTTACTTTAATTTAATTTAATTTAATTGGATAACATAACATTTTACTTTACTTCACTTCATTCACTTCACTTCACTTCACTTCACTTCACTTCACTTCACTTCACTTCCCTTCATTTCAGTTCATTTCTCTTTTCATTTCATTTTATTTCATTACAATTCACTTCACTTCATCTTATATCGCATTTTTCCTTATTCCGTTCACTCCATTTTATTTACTTTAGTTTAATTCTATTTAATTTTTTCCTTTTATTTTATTTAATTTAATTTTGTTTTATTTTATTTGACTTTATTTTATTTTATTTTTATTTAATTTTAATTAATTTGATTTTACTATATATTTTTAATTTAATTTAATTTCGTTTTATTTTGTTGTTTTCCTTTCTTTTCTTTTCTTTTCTTTTCTTTTCTTTTCTTTTCTTTTCTTTTCTTTTCTTTTCTTTTCTTTTCTTTTCTTTTCTTTTCTTTTCTTTTCTTTTCTTTTCTTTACTTTTCTTTACTTTTCTTTACTTTTCTTTACTTTTCTTTTCTTTTCGTCTTCTTATCTTTTTCTTTTTATGTTTTTATTTTATTTTATTTTATTTTTTAAATCTTTTATTTTATTTTACTTTTTTACAATGGGGCGTATTCTTGTTTTCGTACGAATCGAAAATCGTGAAATTTTCCTATCATTTTCTACAGAAAAATTTCAAATTTTCGATTCGTACGAAAACAAGAATACGCCTCAATGTAAAATTAAAAATCTCTTCTTCTGTGTAATATACGCTTCCCTTCACATTGCGGCATGTATAAAGAGCAGACGTGCGTATAAACAACAATTTAATTTTGCTTTCAGATAAATTACTTCGCCCTGCATAATGCTAGAAGAGCAGGTAAATATTTTATTAAAAGAAATAACAGCAGGCGCATACAATATGAAGCTTTTAGTACGCACCTTCAAAAGCGACCAACCTCCTCTTCAACCCTTTGTAACTCAGCTAAATGCATTTTTATAGCCCAGGCTTACTCTGCTGACTCTGTACTCCTTTCACATTTTACTTTGTTATACTTACTAGTTGTTCTTGTTTTTGTTTGTTGGAAAAACATTTCATTGTGCTGGCTTGCCTAGACAATCTTGCTTCCTACATACATACGTACATAGTTTTAGTTCTTTTTGGCGACAACGATGTTGCATGCAACATGTTGAGTGCTTTATGGCATCAACACCAAGAATGCAAACTTAACTTTAAAAGCCTGAACAAGTGTGTATGTGTGCGTGGCTTTGTGCACAGCTGTGTGGTAAAATGCACTTTATTGTGCAAACGCCAACCCCAAATGGCTAGAATAGTAAAAACAACAATGAGCAAAAGAATGTTCAACATTCCATTATTTGCACAACATAGTGCGACAGAAGTGAGGCATACACGCATTCTTCTACAGAGCTCGAGTATGTTTAAAGATTTACTACATACAGTATTTATTAAATATATGAAAGCTTCATAACATATTTTTACAAATAATTTTCAGTGGAAACCATATAATCAACTGCTTTCACCAAAGATAGTTTAATTTTTCAGTTCTTAACGGGTACCGTAACGGTTATGAACTTTATAATAAAAATCATAATTTAACCGTTAAAATTAGATTTTTATTTTTCGATCAAAAAATCATCGTTATTTTTGATTTTTATTTTTTCGATCATAAAAGATTTAAATCGGTCATAAAAAAGCAGTATCCGTTATAACGGTTAAAAATGGTCTAAAAAATAAAAACCATAACGATTATTTTTTGATCGAAAAATAAAAATCATGATATTTAACGAATATTTTCGGTCCCTGGTTATTAACCCCGTTTGCCAATATCATTAACACACAGTCAATAACACAACACAAAGGTATTTACACGTTTTCCCTTCATTAACTTTATTTAACCAATCAATTTCCTGACATAACCAAAAACAACTTTCGTTTTTCTTCCTCGCTCGCTTTAATACAAAAGTGGCATATGAATATATGTACGTACGTGGCGTATGAGTGACTTTGTTCATTGATGAAACTCGGCTGTTTGAAATTCGATTAAATTACTTTATTTGCGGGATATGATATGCGAAAAATTCACTCATGAAAAGGAAATGTCTGAAGAGCTTGTTTGGGTGCTGCAGCATACGCTGTCACTTCATTCAATTAATTTAGCAAATGAGAGTTTTCAGCGTGGTCAACGAGTATTGCAGCATGTGGTTGTAGGTGCATTAAGCACTGCAATTTAAACGAATAAATGAAGTAAAGCTAATAAACGTTCATAAATGCCGGTATTGGTTTGATTGGAAAACTCTTTCAAGCCTTCTACATAGCTTTCCTACTTTGCTGATTGTAAGCGAGTAAAGTTGTGCTTATCTTTTGTCCGCGCATCCACGTATTTTCTGAGTTTGGCGCGATTTAACTCGCTCTTATCAAAGGAACCTGCTGATGATGTTATGAATCTTGATTTTTTGTTTATCATGAGCGATTTTAAGTATTAAAGCCCTTACTAGGATCTGTGTCGCCGCATCGGCAACGGATTTTTAAGCAGATATTTCGCAATCTTAATGATAGAGGCTTTACTCGATATTAATAAAGGAAAAGGATCCTTATCTGAACATTAAAGTTTATGCCCTTGTCCGTATAATCAGTTAAGTAGAATTCTGCCCATATTTTAGAGTGGATCTACTGATGCTTCAAATTATTTGACTCCCTTGACACATACGGGGATCTTCGCTGTTGACCTCATTCTTCTATAATATCTCTCTTTGAGAAACTTAAAGTAAACAAAAAAAAGTTATGGACCTGCAATTTTTTTCAAGATAATTTATTTTGGATGTACACTGCAAAGCTTCTCTTACTTTCATAAGCCTTTGAGTATTAACTTAAATTTTTATAGACTTGAGTGGAATTTTATTCATAGTATAATTCATAGTCATATTTTACTTTATCGGTTCTCACTTACTGCAGTTGCATTCGCTGTGGGAATGATTGTTGTTTATTTGTCCTCTAAAAATTTCAATGCAATCAATCCGGAGCAAGTTTTACGAAATCGCAGGCGTTGGAGTCTTGCTTCCGAAACCAGCTGGTTGTAACTCCGAAAAGTTGTGACAAAGTGTGGGAAAGTGGAAAAGGTGGCGAGAAGAGAGAGAGAGAGATAGAAATCTATGGATATGAAAATATAGTTTAGAATGAAAATATAAAAGATTCTTACAATAATATTCAAAAAAAAACACTATTACTAATTCCTTTTTTGCTGCTGCGTCCAACTTATGTAAAACTTTTGATTCGACTTTTCAAAATTAAACTAAACAAACTTGAACTAATATCTATCGAATATATTTTTTTACTATCATTCGTAATATCGCTACTCCGGGAAGGAAATTTCGTGGTCTCTGCTTCCAAGGAGTTAGAGGCGACTCTCGTTTTCTTTGGGTAGATGTTTTTACATTTTGAGTGGTAGAAGTACACTGTGTAATAATTTTATGGTTTTAAATGCCGCTGCTATTTAATATTTTCTCCCTACAAATTTTGCACACAAATTTCCCATCCGTTGACTCTCCTTCCCCCAAAAAGTCTCTTAATCACACATCTATTCTGCAATCACTCATTTCGTCTGTGCACATCTTGACTTACAACAGGCATTTGAATTTCAATTGTACTTAGGACATAACTTAGATGAGCACACAACATTTTATAGCACAAATTATGTGGTTATGAGATGGACAAATTTGCCAGATGAAATGGATGAAATTGCCTGAAGAGATGTGGAAAACTCGAAATGTAGTGGAATGAGTGCTGTGTTATGAGAGTACAAGTACGTGTAAGCGCATTGTGCAGACAGAACTCGACGCAAATTGCTAAGCACTTGATAAAGTTGATTTTATGCGCACATTTATCTGCTTTTTTCTTGAAGAGAAAAAGGAGGCTTTCCATATAAGGACTATACAAATTCCTGTATGCCTTCTGAGTGAAATAAATGTGCCATCCTCCTTCACTGTGTGCGCCATAATCTTCCGACAACATCTTGACGATTATCAGCCATAAAGCTGGCTAAATAAATCTTTGCAAAATTATTTGTTTTCTTGCACATGCTCACACTTACATAAGTAATAAGCGTAAGTAAAATATGTTTACGAATATTTGTCAGACTACTGGCTAAAGCAGCCAACAACTTGTCGACTTTTCACACAACTAAGTTTTCAAATATTCGGTCTCGGAAGGAAAAGCCGCTAGTTTGAAGAGGGCCTGTCGGAAGATAGAAATTTTTGAGACATTTGAGATCGTAGGAAAATATACAAGTTAAGTACCCTGCAGGGAAAGCTACTAGTTGTGAACTAGAATGCTACCAGTATGCGTTTCAGCCCAACTAGTTCACGTTCTATGCTTTTTTAATGTTAGCGAGTCAATTTTCCGCTCCTGCATAAGCACCTACCAGTAGAAATACTAGTAGCATCATACCAGTTGACGGTAAATTCTGCCGCTTCATCCCTCGTGAACAGAATGTCTTTTTACTCGCGGCACTCCAACAGTCGCTATAGGCGACACAGCAAAGCTCTGGGGTTCCATTAAAAAGATCCGATGTTTTTTTTTTATTTTTTTTTAATACATTTTATTTAATTTTTTTAAATTTATTTTGTTCATTAATTTTTTTCATTGTAATTTTTAAATTGTATTGTTTCAAAACGAAACAAATTTCGTTTAATTTCTATAGTATTTGAGTATTTGGGGGTTGTCCAAATTAAATTAAATTTACAATTTTTAATTAATATTTAAATTGAAATAATTGACTTACTTTACTTTAAACACCTTCAAGCGGACTCGAACCTGCAATCTCAGAACCAGAAGTAGTAGTCTTCCCGCGACTCCACATCCGACATTTATGAGGAAAACAATTCAAAGGCAGATGTCGCTGATACTAGCACATACTAGTTAATGAACCGGTATTTTTACTGACTGGTTTGGCCTTTCATTTGCAGTTTATCTCCATATTTTGCTGTCTCTAGCTCAATGAATCGATGCTAATATTTTAAAGTTCTGAAGTTCCATCCTTTGTGTGAGTTAATCGTGAGAACTGCTCGACCATATAGTCTTGAATATAAATAGCATTTGACTTCCTGCAGGTTAAAATTTCGAAAATTAGATCCATAGTTTTTCAAAATCCCATAACATTTTTTTTTACTGGATATACACATAACAGCTCACTGACTAGTGTACTTTCGTGAAAACTTTTCGTTCGGAAAAATTTGCCTGATACTCTTTTATTAGAAAATAAGCATCAACTTTTGCCTTTGATATCTTGGAAATTCATAGAAAGCAACGTTAAGAGTTAAATACACACTGCAAAATTGGATATTAAACACCAAAAGTCCGAAATATTGCTTAAAATTTCAGCAAAGTACTGGAACAAACCTTAATAAAAAAAGTTACAAAAATTCTTAATGGAAAAGTCCCGAAAAATTCGTAATAAAACACAAAAAGTGACGAGTAATTTCGAAAGATCCCGATAGATCCTGAAAAAATAACGCAAAATCCTTAAAGTTTCCAAAAAGTTCCGGAAAAAATGCCGGAAAATCCGTAATAAAACACATAAAGTTACGGAAAAGCTTGACAGATGGCGAAAAAATCTCAAAAATTCTTTCATAGTTCCAAAAAATTCCGGAAAATTTTCTAAAAATCCCTAGCAAAATACAAAAATTTAAAAATTCTCCGGGAAGTCCCGAAGGAAAACGTAACAAAAAATCCCGAAAGATCCCGTAAATTAGTTAAAGGCTATAAAAGTCCTTGAAAAATCCGTCATGAAACACTAAGAGTTACGAAAAGTCACTACAGATCCTGAGAAGATCCTAAAAAATTCTTAAAGGTTCCAAAAAGTCCTGCCTATGTATTAACCCTTTATCATCTTTTGCAGCCCATTTGGCAAATTTTCCTGCAGGGCTTGTTTCCCATGAAATACACTAGCAAATAAACAAATATTTTCTTGCCAAGTCCAAGCCACAAGTTTTCATGCATTTTCAAACTTTCCAACTTTAATTTTCGTCTTTAAATAACAAACTTTTTGCTGCCTACACACTTGACTGCTTTCAATGCGTGCTAGTTTTATTGCTTGCTGGTTTGACTTGGACATGTTTGTGTGTGTGTGTGTCTATGTGTGTGTGTAGGCGTGTGGGTAAAAACATAAAATAAACGGTGGTTTCTAGGTAAAACTATTACAAAAATATTTTGCTACAAATTTGAAATCATCCTCTCGGTTAGTTTTCTAATTTCTTGTGATGAATTTGAAATTAGTAAAGAAAAATGTTTCATAATTATTAGTGAAAAAAGTGGCTAACTTTGAAGAAATGATGCTTTTAAGAAATAATAATCTGTGCGTTTTCAATTGTAAGGAAACCCAAATCTTAATCTTACTTTAGCATTAAATGCTAGGCCTGATGTTGAATTGGGTAGGCGTCGGAAATCATGTAATCCAAACCACGTTTTTGGGATCTCATTTCAAGCGTCAAACTAACCTAATGAAATCTCCCTAGCGCTTATGTATATGTGAAGCTGCCGTAAACCTATGGGCCGCATGGTGTTTCAAATCCAATTCATGTCTGCAACCGGTCGAGTTCAACAAGGTTCAATGGCTGACATACGGAGGTATTACTGTTCCAATTGCAGTAGCTCCCGCCAAACTGCTCGAAGGCATGCCTTCCTGCATTGCAGATTGCTATTAGAAAATACGTTTTTAAAGCAAGACCCTTCTCAGGCGAAAGAACCTGAAGACGGGAGGCTGATAAATTCTTTCACTTCCAGTGGAATATACCAACAAGAGGAAGTTTGTGTAAGCTTTGTGAATCGATGCCTTCCGAGGCAAAAATGTAAAGTAGTTAAAGGTCTTCCCATCTACCGAAACCTCGGATGGACGACCATATTCGGTATATCGACGGCTCAAAGACCGACCGTAGTGGCTAAGTGTAAGAACTTTCTAATCTAATCTCGCGGTACAGGTTCATCATTGTTGGGCCTCCAGGCGAATTATCATTAAATTTAATGGCCAATAATGAGGCCTTCGTTAAACGATCCATCGTTTTAGTATCGATAAAAAGAACCATCTCGAAGATCGGAAGAAATCGACTAGGGCTGGATATGCAGTTTTAGGGAAACCGCTGTTAGAAAATATTTCTAGTCCCGAAATTGAGCTGGGCGTCACTCAGTGATTGTCTCACATTGCTAACCAATCATCTATTGCGAGCAAAAGAAATAACCGATTGGGACTTAGCCTTATTCTTTATTAAACCAGGTTGCTTGTGGTATTCTTTTGTATATATTTCATAATTTTCCTTTTGACCTTTTCCACCCTTTCGATTTGGAAACTATAAAACATTATACTCTTAGTGATAAAAACCATTTGTGGTATTGGATTTTTCGTGTACAAAAATTTTTGTTTTATGGCCATCAACAGAGAAAGTTCAATATGTCAGTGAACTTAAAAAAAAACTGCTCCTTAAATTAAATTGCAACACAGCTCCTATAAACTACCATCTGTAAGGAGATTGCTGTCAAATTTTGAACAAGCTGCGTCATTTAGTTTGTCAGCCATTGGAATCAGACATTCTTGTAAATTTCATAGGACAAAAATCCACGACTTGAGCTATGGATTGCTACTCCATCCAGAGTGTTCTCACAATTAGCCAACTCTGACTATTTACAGCTTCTAAACCTCAAGAAATTGCTCGACGAACGGGAATTTGGATCAAATGAAGAGGTCATAACTCAAATGAACGCATATTTGAGAACCTTGAAGATACTTATTACTAGGTAGGGCTAAATATATTAAAAAGCCCGCAAGAACCAAATTTATCAAGCTAAAAGGAGACTGTGTTGTGAAATGGCAAGTTTTTTTTTGTCGAAAAAATAACCTTTAGTCAAAAAGTCACTGACTTATCAAACTGCCCTCGTATTAATAACAATGGACCTCTTTGGCAGGGCAAGAGTCATAAATTGCAATTTCATGTTGGTAGCAGAAACTTTTAATTAAATTTAGAAAACAAAAAATTGTATTTTACATACATACATACATAAATATGTACATATACATATAAATGTCTGTAAGTAAAAAATATTGCCACTAATAGAGCAGTCTTCCTTAGTTTACTAAAAACGCTGTTTGCAGCGACCAAGCACACCAAGGGCCCCAATTGGTGCCACACTCGACTATCCAAGTATCCATAAATCACATTATTATGGTTGTCAACAAAGTAAAGCAATTTGAAGAAGAAAAATAAATAAAGTATAAATATAAGAGCGTACTAATAACGCTGGCCACGACAACGATAGAAAGCAACAAATAATGTAAAGGAGTGTCGAGGGAAAGTGGACAAACTATTTATTAATATTCATGTACCTTAATATGTACATTCATATATACATAAATATTGCAAAGAAGAATGTGCTACTAATTTTCGAATATATATTTTTGCTACCAAAAGGTTTACCTTGAATCAGCAGTTGGCAAATAAGCGGCGGACTACAGCAGCTATTTACATTAATGAAAAAAGTAAAATAAATAAAATCAAAGCAAAACGATACAGCAGGAGACAAATTTGTCACATTCATTCATACATACAGATACTCATAAATAAATAAATACTTCAGCAGGACTATCGGCTCCCAAAAGGGTACTAAAGCGCCAAAAGTTTTTGTAATGAAGTGGCAGCATTTATGAAAAAGGAAAAAAGGATGATAAAGGCAATGCACAAAGGCAAAATATTAAGATTATAAGTTTTGCTTGATTTATTTGAAATTATGTACCATAATAATGGCTTTGGGAAAAGCTGCAAAAACGAAAAAGACGTTGAAAGAATAACGCAGTTGCTTTGTGAACGACCCGAATTTTGGAAGAGAAGACTGAGGTCCATTGATGCTTAAACCTTTCGAAAGCTGAGCGATACAGCGGGGAATAAAGATACGGCGGTTGCTCAGTTTTGTTAACTCCAATTATTGAGGTAATCCGGATAACACAAAAGGTTTTATAAGAGTTCTATAAAAGTTTTTCTTGTGCAAAATTGAAGAACAAATACTCTAAAATTTCGCTCAATAAAATAGTTTATAAAGCTCGTATTAGACCAAAAGGGGCCCCATAAGGCGGGATTCGTAGTGCCAAATGTTGTTAGTAGTTTTAGAAGCGTCTTATATTTGGTAGTCTACATGAGTTTATAAAACATTTAAAAATTGTATAAGGCACTTTGTGTAGAGCCTTTGATCTGACACTGATTAAAAGTTCTGCGGTCAGCGCTTTATAAGATCTTAAAATGTATTTCTCGTAAATTCAAACGTGTAATCTATATATATATATAAGAAAAATGTAACAGGCCGATGTCTGTACATTATAGATATTAAAAAAAAATACTATGTGTGGTCATTATTAGAGCACCAGAAGCCAAACCCAATTTTTTTTTGAATTATTGTCTGTCTGTCTTTCTGTCTGGCCGTATTTTTGTACGCAAACCACTCAAAAACGAATGCATGGAATTGAATGCAGTTTTCGCAGATGTATTGCTAGGGGTATGACTTAAAATTAAGAAAAAAATTTAAGAGTTGCCACTTATTCGAACATTTCTGTTTAAGTAAATTGATAAGATTAAGTAAATATTGCAATATGGCTGTCAAAA
>JAPVRG010291926.1:0-12428 GCA_029783565.1 Rhagoletis cerasi
TAAATTCATAGTTATAACAAACTATGACTGGTGGCAGAAATAATATAAAAGATTTATTTTGACCAGTTTTAGGCTATATTTCTAACGTTTAATATATTTTTATCAAAAATTTAGCAAATTATATAAATAAAAAAAATAAAGTGAATATATTCTTGAATGTTTGGTTTGTAATGTTATTTAATTATTAAAAAACATTTGTTAATGAATGAACTTATATTCAGGTAGTTTTTTTTAAGGACTCTATACATACATATACAATTTTAAGACTTTGAATAGATGATAAGAAAAAAGTTATTTTCCTTTAAACTAGTAATATTCATAGTTTTCAAAAATTTATTTCTGTCAGCGAATAGTATCAAAACGGAACATTTTTAAACAAAAAAGTATCAAAGTATCAAATTACAAAATTTAGGAAAAAAAGTATCAGAAATTATACAGTTGTATCAAAACGGCAACGCTGTTTATAGCCTTATTCATAAAAAATAAAATAGCTTTAAAAAGTTTTATAAATTGAAACATTTATGAAAACGTCAAATTTTAATGCTTTTTAAATCTATTTAATTTTTTGTGAATAAAGTCATTAGTCTATTAACTTACATTCTTATAGACTACAATTACCACAAAACAACTTAAATGCAAAATAGTAAGTTTCTGTCAGGACACGTCAATATATTCATTGACAAGCAAGCGGTGTTGAAAGCCTTAAAGTTTGATTATGGCAGCTTAACTTAACTTAACGTAACTTAACTTGACTTAACAACAATCCAAATGAAACAGACTTCGACGTTGTTAAGTTACGTTAAGTTTCGCCTGTCCAAATATAAGCAACATCCATTTAAAAGAACTTTTAAGTGACAGCTTCTAAGTTAGGTTAAGTTGCCATAATCAGACCTTTAGCCGCTCTGCTGGGTTCCTGGGCGTAAAAATACCGAAGGGAACGATATAGCCGACGAGATGAGGTTGATGAACTTTTGATGTTAAACAAATCTACAGTAAGAGTTCTTAACGGCGTCATCAGAGAACACAACAGTATTGCAGCAATGCTCTAGCGATGGCAAATACCAACAGTTCTCTTTGCAGAACCACGCCATAGTTATGGCATGGCAAGGAAAAAGGATTTTCTTTAATGAACATTCTAGAGGAGTAAGAGAGTTATTTTCGATTACTTTTAAAAAACTACTAAATTGTATGCGTGCTGTGGTAAGCTTTCTATACCATTTTATTACTCAAATGCTATGCTTTAACTACTATTCAACACTATGCGCTCAACTACATATACTACAAGGCTCAAGGATACCCTTTATAAGAATGTTGACAAAAAATAAACTAATCGCACTCTCGGTCATCTTTTTTTCTCTTCGCTCTATTTATATTGCAGACTAAGTCCTTTTCTAGTAAATGTCACAGTTGTTTCTGTATCAAACATTTGATATTAAACTACTTAAAAGAGAATTGATAATGGATAACCGGAAAAGAAGAAGGAAGCAAAAGAAGACAGGCAAAAATAAAAACAAAAAAGTTGGCACTCGCAATTCAAGCAAATTGAGTGCAATTATTGTTGGTGTTGTTACAGCAATACGGAAGCTGTGCGACAGTCAAGTATTTTAGAAAAGTTTGCACATGCCCTGTGTGTGTGTGTGTGTGTGTGCGTGTGAGTGTTGTGTGTTTTGCTATTATTGCAGCTTCTACAACATGTTAACACCGATTTTTATGTAACACGCTGATTTATCGATTGTCGTAAAACAAAAAAAAAAGTGTATTTGAAGGGGACTTCCTTTTTTGTTATTGTTGCTGTTTTGTAATTGGTTTATTTTTTTTTTTTTTGCTTAAAAGCCGACAAAAGTGGTCAGCCATGGCACTATGTATTTCTTAAATAATCGATAATGCATGTGTACATACATATGAAAGTATAATGGCATTTACAAGGCTTAACTTTGTCAAATTGTGTCAGCAACAACAATAACACGCAGCAGGCTACCAAAAGAAAAAAGTACAACAACACGCCTGTAAGTAGGCTATAAAGCGTACGAAAACTGTCGAAAATCTGTGTCAACTGCGCTGCTGCTTTAGTCGTCCTTACAACAAAAAATTTCCAACATAAATTTTCACTTTCCTTGCAATAACAACAACGTTTACGTTGTAACTTTTATGAATTTTCAACAAATTTCACACCATTTGCATTTCCACGGTTTTTCTTCTGCTCTACATATTTGTTGTAGTGCACAATTTTCACTTTTCCTATTTGCTGCGACACGCAATCAATTCATCGATTCTTTGCCACTTTGCACGCACATTTTTCCATCAAAATTTATATCGCACACTTGCCAATACACTGCATTTGCCTGTAAATTATATTTTCTTTAATTTTTTGCACACATTTTTTGCTTCTGATTGCTTCTTTTTCTTGTTCACAAATTTTCACTAAAGCATTTTTTCTAATTAAAATTGGCTTTTGCTTTGTGTTGTTGCTGTTTGTATGCACAAATTCCTATTTGTTTTCTGTGTGTGTGCGTGCGTGCGTGCGTGTATGTATTGTAGACAACGCAGACGTTCGCCCACTTGCGCGTTGTCTTCTTGTTTGTTGCGCGTTATCCGCCGTTACGAGAGCAACTGACACGGCCGAAGAAAGTGTTTAGCTCAGCCATTTGGTCGTATGCAGTATTGGCAGAATTCGCTAATACATACTACATAAATATTTGGCCTCTCATCGTGGCATTTCCCACTCGGAATTCGAAAATGCACACCTGTGCTCCACCACAACAGCGAATCTAAACAAAAACAGCTGCTGAGTGATCAGCTCGCCCCCCTTTAGCCATCGTTTCGTCGTACATGCACTTACTAGCGGGGATGGAAAATCAAAATCGAAAATTTTCCAAAGTTCTTTCATAAAAAATGTGCCTAAATATAGGCCAATGTGCCAATAAATTAAAAATCGCCAGTAGTTACCATTTCCTATAAAAAATATATTTACTACACTTATTGCATATAAGAAAGTAAGAAATTTCGCGGAAAACATTTCTTATGTGCATTCTTTCTTTTAAGAATACTACGTATAATACTTACAAAGATCCATCTATAGCAAGGTGTATTAAACAAGGTGTGATTTAAGGTACTATTATGCCAAAAAATATAAACAAGCGATTGAAAATTCATAAGCAATTTCTTCAATTTGACTTTATAGGATTGTTCTTCTGAGAGCAATGTCAAATTCAATCACATTTTGTTGATAGATTGAATTTAGGAACGGCAGTTAGGTAACGACTGCTTGCCAAAGGGTCGAAAATGGCACAATGCACACTCATTTTCCATCTCTGCTTACTGGCACAATTGTTTTTAAGCCACCCGGTTTCTAACACTTGCGACAAGTGTCGCCTCCTTGAGAGACATAGTTGTGAAAGAAGAGCGTAGCAAAAAGAGAGCGCCACATTCGAAATAAACATTTTCGAAATGACTTTCGCTAGACAGCGGTTGTTATTTAGAAGCTTGCGAGACACTGTGTCGCCGAGCAGAAAACATTTGGTGTATGTGCTTAAAAGTTTAGCAAACTTGGAAGTAAAAAAAAATCAATTTTAGAACATTTTGACTTCGTAACCCCTATATTATCAGAGCTGGGTCGTAATGATTCCTTTAGGAATTGAATTACTCCCAATTACAAATTACAAGGAATTGTAATGAGGAATCAATTCCTTCAGTTCACAGCAAAGGAATCGATTACTTTTTCAATTCCTCAGAAGTAATTTCAAATGTAATTGATTTTTTTTGAATTCCATTACAAGGAATTTCATATTGTAATTGGAAAAAATTACGTGCTTGTAATGTAATTATTTTTTCCCAATTCCTTTGAAAGGAATTGAAAATGTAATTGATTTTTTCCGATTCCATTACTTTAGTTTTTTCAATTACTCAAAGGAATTGTAAAAGTAATTGAGAAACTGAAAGTTCATTCAGTCAAAGATTAAAATCGAAACCACACATTGGACATCTTCTATCTACATATATCTATATATATGTATGTAGAATATATAAAAATGTTGTGCTCGTTTGTACAAGGCCTCAAAACTCGAGAATGGCTGAACTGATTTGAATAATATTTTTTTTTAATTGTTCGGTATAATACCAGGATTCTAAGTACAACAATTTAGAGGGTTGCAACCTGTTTGAAAATTTTAAACTTAATTAAATTGATATAATTAATGAAATATTGCAATGTGGGTATCAAATTAAAGAAGTTTAAGAAAGATAACCAATGGAGCTATTCTTGAGGAATCTTGCCACCCATTTGAAATTTTAACTTAAATTGATAAAATAAAGGAAATATTGCAATGTGGGTGTCATGTTTGAAATTTGAAATAACAGTGCAGATATGATAACCCTTTCAAAAAAAAAAAAAAAAAAATATGGATAAGGGCATGGCTGCTAAAACCAAATATCGTCCAAGTTCATGTCTTCCATCTCCGGTCATAAAATTCTGTTTGTCATGCCTTTCTTTCTACCATGGCCACTTCCATAGATACGGAATATGAAAAGTTCGGCGTATGAGTAACATTTGCCACGTTACAGTTTGAATTTTTTCATTCGGAATGCAAACTTAAAATGAAAATAACTCTTAATTTATGCGGACTCTATCCTAATTTGTAACGTAGGATAACAGTAAGAGTATTTTAAAGGCTCCAGAAGCAGCAACAGTCCGGACTGTTCTTCACCGAAAGGCGAGCATCAAAGTATTCGGGCGGTTATGCCTGCTTCGATATATACGGGTCTCATCTGCCGCGAAGCGCGTTCGCGGTAGGGTATGGAAAATTTAACGGTTACCCTATAAACTGGACAGCTGCAGTTGAAGTTATTCAGCTTCCTTAAAGTTCAATTAGTAATACTACTTAGGTATAAGTTATTTATTCAAAGCAGTTAGCAACCAAGAAATTTAACAAAGGTATCGCAATTCAACAGTAAAAGATTTTTTTTTACATTTTTCGATTACTTTTTAAATTACTTTGGGGAATGGAATTGGAAAAAAAAATTTTTTCAGTTCCCTTGAACTGAATTTAAAAAAAACAATTACATTTTTAATTCCTTTCAAAGGAATTGGAAAAAAAATTACATTACTAGCACGTAATTTATTCCAATTACAATGTGAAATTCCTTGTAATGGAATTAAAAAAAAACACAATTACATTTGAAATTACTTCTAAGGAATTGAAAAAGTAACCGATTCCTTTGCTGTGAACTGAAGGAATTGATTCCTAATTACAATTACTGAGGAATGAAATTGTAATTGTAATGTAATTGCATTTACCCAGCTCTGTATATTATGAACCTCCTCACACATATGGGTATTTGCGTGCAGCCGTATGCGACATTCGTACGCTTGTGAAGTAATATAAATCTCACAAAAATAGAAGTTACTGAAAAACAAGATTACAGTTATGTTCCAATCAAAGGGTACTATGGTGAAAAATATAATGGGCAGCCCCGAAACTTTGGTGTCGAAAATAGCCATTCAAAATAAGGCGATAACGCACGCGACAAAAACGGAAGTGGTTTTGAGGCACATATACATATATGCGAAAGTCTGCGAATCATGGGAGTCTTTATTTTCTTTAAAAATTCCTAAACTAAGCTAATTAATGTACCTTTACAATTAAAAAGAAATTATCTCTGGTTAGTTTTATATTAAAAAAGAAAACATAATAACGTACGCGACAACTTTTCCCTAACATATTTTAGTAAAATACAGGTTGTCCCAGAAGGCCACGTCAAGCCGGAAACGGATGACAGGGCAGGACAAAGTGGCGCCACTCTCTGTCTCGTTCACACTTCGTAAAATGACTCTCTCCGTCTCACTCAAACTAGAATTACCTTAAAAATTACGGCTTCAAGGAAAGTCTTGGGTACACTACAATCGTTTTAAGTAAAAAAAAATTCAAAACTGAGTTTCTTTACAAAAATCAAAATTGTCCATAATTTAAGAAACAATCCAAAAAGTGTAATTTTCTTCCAAGCTAGATCAGTTGGCTATAATTTTTAGAGGACAATTTAAGAAGCATTACTCAGAATTACATAATAAAAATAAAATTGAGAAAAAGTAGAAATTTGTAGTAACGGGAAAAATTACCACAGGGTGTAGATGTTTTGTTTTTTTTTTAAACGGCTATAATTTTAAAAATACAAGACATAGATTTTTTTTTATATTTTTCTGATAACTATTATAACCTGGCCAATTATCCGTTTCCGGCTTGACGTCGACTTCTGGGACACCCAAAGAAAATATATGGTAGAATTGGAACCTTGTGAAAAGGCGTGTCTTTGAATTCCATGAAGTGGCATAACTTTTTCTATGCCACATCCAAAGTTTCACAATGTTGTTTTTAATGCTAATAAAGGAAGGATGTACGTTTCGATCAATTTACGTTTGTTCTTTGGTACGAAGAATTTTCTATTAAAAACACTATAGGTGATTAATTATGTATGCATGTACTTACATCATTTGCCGATTTTTATTTATGAAATTTTATAGAAGTTAGTAATGAGTAAAATTTGAATTTAAAAACTAAATGCAAATCTATGTATGGTGCATATGTATGTATGCATGCATGTTTAATTCACGACTACACATAAATATGCATATTTGCATGTGAAAAGTGCAAAATGTTCCACAAAGGAGATTCTTAATATTGCGTTTTAAGATTTTATTTTTGTTTATTTAGTTTTATGTTTGCCTAAATGGTGCAATTTAGTTATATAATTTTACGTTATTGATTTGTTTCCCTCAAAACGTTGAAAAGGCCAAATTAACAGCCCTCTCCATTTCGAACATTGATCGCAAATACAAAAAGCTTTTTATCTTACATCTAAACATGATTATTTCTTATTTTTTATGTATGTATTTATGTAACTATATAGCAGCTTGAAGAATGACATTCGCTAGCCTTAGTAATTGTTATTTTTTAGATCTTCTAAGAGCGTTTTATACGCATCCTCAACGCAATAAAAAATTTTGCCAATTTTCGTTTCAATAACTTTGCGTTAATTTGTAAAGTGATGATAGTACTATTTGTTTTTGTTAGTTTGTAATTTATGCAACCCCGACTATCAGAAATCGTTGTAGTTATTTCGCTAAAATGATCTCTTCGCTCAAGCTTCACCACACAAGTCTCTATGGTATATAAAACAATTTAGAACATTCCTCCATACGGAGCATCGAATTCGCTGTCTCTCATTGAATAGCCAAATATGGTTAAGTAGTTAATAATATTACTTATCAAAGTAAGTATAGCTGCCGTCCAAGTGATCTGAAATGTTAAAGGATACATAATTCCTGTAAATAAATAGTTCACCAAATAATCTGTCTTACCACTTGACTGTGCGCCAATACGATGGGAAAAGCGAAGGCACTCAGCACCATGCCAGCGCAAAGGAATAGTGCGAACTCCTTCTTTGGATTAGTATCATTCCCTTGGCTAAAGCGCTTCGCAATGAACACAGGTAAAACGGAGAGCACATAGAATAGCAGTACGAAGAATGGATAGAAAATTTTGGGTTGAGGCACAGCACACGCCAATATAAGGAAAGTCATGCCAAAGCATGTTAGAAATGCGCAAACCAGCAATCTGAAGTAATAAAGATAATCAAGAAAGCAAATACAAGTTTATTACAACGCAATTAAGTGCATTAGGTCAGAATTTTTGGTTCTTTTGTTCACTTACGCTGTTTTTAGAACACCAAGTCATTCGGAAATTGTGGGTGATGTACAGCGGGAACAGTGGGTGAAATGGAAATTTTCAAGTATTAGTGGCGTACTGAAACATATATATTTCACAATTACCTTTCAATGCAGCCATTTTCGCAACTTTTTGTCCAAATTTATAGCAATTTTTCACCCGAGATCCTTTTGTATGTTTACGAAAATTATTGTAGCTGCATTAATCATCAGGAAAACAACTAAGTGTAATCAAACGTCAAACGAAGTGCAGAGTTACCGGAAGGTTAGAAAGTGGAAATAAGAACTGGAGATTATCAGTTTTTAAAGTAAAGTGGAAATGGTCTTTAGCTTTAAAATAAACCTTAAATTTATTTTAACCAATTTAAATTAAGGGCACCTACTCAGTTTGTGAATTAACGCGGAATTCTGTTTACAAGATCAAAACTCAGTATGGTAGCATTGATGGGAACAGATTAATGAACAGAAACTGGCTTCGCCTTGAAAGTGACATTTAACAGCTGATAGAGCGGCTGAAGGGTTGCTTTTGTCGTTTGATGAAAATGAACAGGAAATGAGACGAAGTTTTGAACAATTTGAAAAAAATTTGTGTTTTAGAGCGAGTTATGAAAATTTAAAATAAATAATAAAATTTATCTACCCCTTGAACACAAAGTTTGTTCTGAAAAATTGTATTTAAAAGGCAGATAAATTTTAAAAGCTACTTGAGAAACCGGCACTAAGTGAAATACAATTTTTTGCTAGATATACAGAAGTAACCAGGATTCAGATGATTCATGTGTTTTAGATGGTCAAAAAGTGAAAAAACCCATTGCCAAATGAAAAATGAGATGAATGCTAAGCGTTGAAAACTACGCAGAAAGAATTGGAGAACCCTCAGCAAGCGCGCTCAGCGGCGGAAAACGAGCTACTTTTCCACTAGATGGGAAGCAGGCAGAAAATAAAAAAAATCGCCAACTATGATTTCAATAAATTTTTGTATGGGCTATGTTTGGTGCCATGCGTTTTATAAAATTTAATTATTTATTCATTTCATTTCCATTAGTCTACAGGAATTAGTATTCTTACAGAGGATTATTAGATAATTATTTAACTTTAAACAAATTCCCATAATACATACATTAATTAAAGATTCTAAAATGAAAAAAAAAAAAAATTGGTTATTTTTCTCAATGATGGTCATTTTTATATATTTTTTAAGTCATCTCGATCGAAAGATGATGTCTTTTACAAACATTAATGAAAAAGGGACTTTTTTATTTTTCCGCGTTATAAAACGTTTGCAAGCGCGACACCAGTCCGCTCGTATGCATTTCGAAAATTCATAATGGCGGTTCCAATATGACGGACACAAAAATTAAGAAATTAATGTGTTTTAATAAAACATGGTATGCAAAGACTTCCGGGGTCGCTTATTACGAATCTGAAGTCAGATTTCAAAATAGTGGATCCAATATGGCGGACACCAAGGCGCATCAATTACAGGTGATAGCGATAAAAGCCATGCTTCTTCTTATTGTATCGGTTATTTACATAAAGAAAAACATGTGAAGCAATTGACAAGAACTATTAAAGAAATTTCTATACGATTTCTTAAAGAAAATTCTAAAAAAATTTCTAAAATCAGTCAGAGTACTGTAAAATCATTGTATACAGGGTATACATATATATACTTATATAAATAATAAAGAAGCTGTTTTTGACACAACGAGTTCATACCAACGGTAAATGTTGTTTTTGTACGATTGCTACAACCTGTGAATTATTGAATCATGGGCGGACACAAAAATTAATAAATCAGGGAATTTAGATTTTTTTCCTTTAACAATTAATTTTGCTTGACATGGTTTGACATGGTGGCTCATTTTCGCGTCTTCAATATGAGTTTTGGGCACAACTATGATGCTCCTGTTATTTTTTTAAAGTGGTACTGCCCCCGTCAGGTATTTTGCGTATTAAGGCACATTTTGGCAGTCAGTTTTTTGTAAGCCCCACTAATAACCGAATGTACTTTCAACCTAAAAATCAGCTGAAAAAGTACCAAGGGACCTATAATTCTCATGAGAATAGAAATTCGCTCTCATAGTCACGCTCATCGGAGAGAGGTATACTCGCAAAAGCTCACACTTAAACAAAGTTTTTGGTTCCCGGATTTTTCTATCTGAACTAATGACATATTCCTCTTCTTCTTGATTGGAGCTGTAACCGCCTAAGCGGTTGATTTGATGCCAACGTGGCACGCCGTTTCCATACAATTCCCGATTTCAATATTTTAGGTCCTATTGCTTTCAAGGCTACTTGACTATCGACAAAGATAGTAGCTTTATCGTCTGGAACCCTGCTGCTCAGTAAAAGCCTAGCCGCCCTCCCTACAGCGTTGATCTCTGGTTGGAAGACGCTACACATATTCAGGCTAGAGGCCATCCAAATGCCAAACCTGCGTAATGTAGCCAGTGCTGGCTTCCATGTGAGCTTTGATTCCATTAAGCCGGCCAATTTTAATTTCATTCAGTATTGCTGCATGCCCGAAGTTGGTTGGCCCCTACGTGTTGGCTTCCTTGAGTATGAGGGCGCTCTTTGTGACCATACCATGGATAAAAATATGCAGCGGTTGCAGATGAAAAATGATGTTCTGCTCTTCCTATTATTTCCTTTGTCTAGAGCTCTCCATTATACCCAGGGTCCCATGGGTTTGCGATTGGTCTGATGACTGTGGTGTACATACCATAGGTGAAGTACGATACCAGTCCCCATTGCTCTCCGAAGGTCCCTTTACAGGGGTTGTATGCTGCTAAAGCTTTCTTAGCTCTCCCCTCTACGCTTTTTTTTTCAAATTCAACTTGGAGTCAAGAATGTTTCCGAGGTATTTCACCTCGGAAGAGAGATTCAAAGTATCTTCCCCTAAATTCGGTCCCGCTGCTTTGAACGGCTCGAAAGACTTGATAGCCAAAGCTACATTCCCCCTGTCCACAATACCTAAAAGCTCTTCTTTAGGAACACGAGGCCGATTTGCTACTTGATTACTAACAATTTGATCCGTGCTACCTGGGAAGTGGGTGTCTATTAAACATTCAAGTGTCCTCTGGCTAGAGACCGTCCAAGAGCAATCTGGCTTCAAGATACCGCCCACAGTCACTTCCGACCTAGTCAGTATCTTAGGAGTCTCGTCGCCTCATTTGCGGTTTCTAGCGTTCCGCAGAACTCCTGCCAGGATTCTTTCTTTGCAGCCCCAATTCTACTCTTGTATTTATTAAAGCTGGTTCTATATTTGTTCCAGTCTTCCTTACGTCGGCTACATTTGGCCCTGTTGAAGAGTTTTCGTGTCGTAGATCTAAGTCGCCCCAACTCTTCCTAATTATACTAATACTTATGAAGACCAAACCGCTGTCCTGCGTACTGCTTTGTACATAAATTTATTGCCTCAGCCCTAAATCAGTTTGCTTGGGAATACAGTTCACAATAAAACATAATACGAGTAACTGATACTTTTTTAATGTTAAAAATATCCACTTGAGGTCCTATTAGCAAACCTACATACTTATACATATCTAAATACAAACATACGTTACCAGTTCAAGGCTGCTTACAAATAACAAAAATGTGAACCGATAACAAAGAAACATAAGGACAAATATGTAACTATGAACGTATTATCATTACCATTACCATATATACTCGTACGTACCTACACATGTATGTACATATGTATGTATGTATGTATGTATGTGGGTGTATAGTGCGCTTTATTCAGCCACTGGAACGAATGGATAAGAGGCGAACGTGACCGATTGAATGCCAGTGCTAAGCCAATTGAGAAACTAACGGAAAAAAATGATTGGCTTACAGACACACACAAACATGCATACGTACATACATCAACTTGAGGCAGGCACTTGGCTTTGGGCTGCTTCAATGTTTTTTAATGGTTTTTCTTTTCACTGATAAGGGCGCTGCCCCACATACATAAAAACATACAGATACTTTACATATACTATACATACATATGTATATACCATCGTATTTGCATTGCCACAAACAAAGGCATACATACCCATGCCCTCTACTCATTTCAAACATATCTATGTATCCGGAACTGGCATTCATCTTCAAACAGATATTGAATTCTATATTAAATGAAGAGCTTTTCTATGCGCAAAACCCACACGTCACTGGGCCACAAACACGAAATCTGTGTAAGTGCCAAGAGTAAACCTGTTTGTTAGTTTATTTGTTTGTGAGCGGCGAAAAATTTCAATGGAGCTGCCTAAATGGGAAAAGCGCATGAGCATCAAGTCCTTCAAAAATTTTTCATTGATGAAAAATATGTCCTATCCCACATGGAAATTGGTTCAGTGTCGTTACAGCGCGCGTACACCACCCGCACAACACACCTGCAGCTGTGACAGCAGCTACACATTACAGATACAACAACACTTGCGGCAGCAGCGCAGAGCGCAAAACTTGTTGGCCACTTTGCTTGTAGGCATAGAGAGATAGCGCGAGCGTACAGCAGGTAGAGAGCAAGTAAAAGCTTAAGCGCCTTCTATGTATCCAACTTTTCGCTTTTGACAGTCGTCACACAACAACCCCACCATCTCCAATGTCATCGCCACCTGTTCGTATTTCATTGAACTGCAGTTGTGGGTGAAAAGCTGCGGCGCGCGGCATTTGAGGCTGGAGCACAAGTGAAAATTGAATGCAAAGTTGATTC
>JAPVRG010291950.1:2910-14619 GCA_029783565.1 Rhagoletis cerasi
TAAAAATCAAATAATAATTATTTCCGTTGAGCGAAAAATAAAACTCAAATATTAATTATTATTTTTAAGCGATAAGGTTAAAAATTATAAAATAATGATTAAATGCTGATTTAAATTATTTTACTCATAATGATTACCGTCCCTGTATAGAACAATCCTAGGGGGTAAGAGCATTAAATTTCTTACTTTACTTTTCTCCCATAGATTTTTGGACCACACTAATGTACACTGTAAAGTGGCTCACAGAAGTATTTAACATTGACTTTACGATATTCCAAATGTGTTTCATGATAATTTTTTTTTTGTTAATTTTTTATAAAAATATAGCTCCGTCTACAACAAAAACCATCTAAATAAAAATTTCGAACTTTGTAGAGAATTACAGAAAATTCAGCAAATTTCCATCAAAACATCAAACTTTTTAATCAGATTTCTAACAAAAAATTCGAATGAGCAGTTTCATAGCCCGTTCAATTTTAGTACAATAAAATGCAAGTTTTAAGTTGCTAAAAATTTTATAAAAAAATTATCGAAATAAATGTATCAGAAAATCAATTGGAACGTCGTAAAAATCAAAGCAAAATACTTCTGCGAGTCAGAGGAAAATTAACTTTTTTGAATTATAGAAAATGGAAAATAAGGAGATCCGTATTTTTTATTTTGAAATCGGTTAATATTTAACCGTGCCGCCGGGGTTTTGAAGCTTTCCATATATTTTACTTGGGGAAAATAAATTTTTTCGTAGAATTGCTATAAAATTTTTGAAAATAAATATTTTTTGATCGAATAAAAATATTTCCCTTCAGAAATTTTCCAACAATAGAACTGATGCAAATTTAACTTAAAAATTTGGTGGCTACGAACACATAAAATAACTAATTATTTGTAAATGAAAGATGAGATTTTCGGTTATGAAGAATTAGTAAAATTTTAAAGCTAAATATGCATCATAATTTTACTGTTTGAAGATTTCTAAAGGGTACTATTTTTATTCGATCAAAAAATTTTATTTTTAACGATTTTATAGCAATTCTATGAAAAAAATTTTTTCCTCCATATAAAATATATGGAAAACTTCAAAGCCCCGGTAGCACGGGTAAATGTTAACCGATTTCAAAATAAAAAATACGGGTCTCCTTATTTTCTATATTTTTCAGTTCTGGGGTTGTCTGGGGGAAAAAAATGTAACCTAACCTAATGCACATGCTACTTGTAGGATTGTACGATATTCATACTTGCATGCATACATAGGGGTTACAGATATCGAAGAACGTTAAGAGTGAACTGGTACTTGATTGGGGGCCAAGTAAGTTATGACTGGGACTAAAAAAAGTTAGTCTGTATTCATTATGTTAGTCATGACTGGGAAGTCATCAATTTTTTTTAATCACTTGAATGCAAGCACTTTATTTCAATTAGCTGTATTTTGCAGTCAATAGACCAAAATCATCTGAAAGGATAATGGCTATAGTGGGTTCACAGCTTGTATATTGCAATTTGACCAGGCGGAACTCGTTATCTGACCCTATCCAATGCCTGTTTTCACACAAAGAGAATATAAATATGCTTTGTGATAAACTTGAAGTTGAAAAGTTCCACGAAAATGATTTAATGTATTTGGATGGCTATCTAAATTTTTGGCAACCATTTCCCACATTGGGCACTCTAAAAACAAAATACCGCAAAAGCACTTTAGTAACATATGTAGTTGCATCATTGGACGAATCTTTACAAAAGAGATTTCGAAATAATTACAATTTGAAAAAACGTAAACGACGCTAATGTAGCTGCCCAAACATAAAATTTAAATGGGTCAAATGTTTATCAGAAAAACTCGACTAAGATATTTTTTTCTATCCAAAGCACTGCGCCATGCGAGAATAGCAGTAACGAATTTTTCGACTCTTTCAATGGTAATAACAAGTAAACAAAATTAAAAACTTTTAAATCCATTAAAAACTTGTAAATATACTTTTAAGATAATCTAGTGCATCAGAATGTGAAAACTTCCTCATCAGTTGAGGAAGGGTTTCTATCATATATGGTAGACAAATCTATATCAAAATTTGATATCAAATTCTAAAAAATCCCGAAATTGCGTTTTAAAATTTGATTATTTCTTAGAAAAAAATTTAATTTTTTTTATTTTTTACACCCACGCATCTAAATTCAGGTTCATTAATTTACTGATATCTCGAGAAGTAATAAACGTTAAATCCTCTGCGATAACTCATTTTGTCCGCTAAGGTTATGGCTATACACATTATCATTCACATAAAGTCAAATAAATTTTTTCTAAGAAATAATCTACTTTAAAAGTGCAATTTCGGGTTTTTTTCTCGTTATTTTTATTATTTATTCGTATTATCCAAAGAAATAAGAGCCGGATCGAAAAAATAACTCTCCTAGTATATTCAGCAACCTCGAAAGCATATTATAAGATCTTACAAAACTTAAATTTTCAGAGGAATTTCGCGTGCGCACGGATTGAAGGACGAGTAATTTTAAGCAAAATAAAAACGGACTTGAGCGACCTCTAAATTTAATTTTTTTTAATCAAGTTATGTACTTTCATTTTTTAGCAAAAGGCACACAAATTTGCGTGAGCACTGAATAATATTGAAAAAAGGATTTCCTGGACCAGTCTAGTATACATGTAACATATATATATTTTTTTAAGCATATATATATGCATTTTTTATTAATTAAATACTATTTTTTGTTGGGAAATGACTGCTTTAAAAAATCGTTATTCACCTATGACTGCAAATGACTCACCAATCATGAATAACAAAAAAGACTTGTGACTTCAAATTTGCAGCCTTTAATCAAAAAAGTGACTGAAAGGCTGCAGTTAAAAACTCCGACTATATGAACGTTAACGATTTTAAGTCGCGTTGATTGCATTACTTAACAGCTCTGGTACAATAACAACTGGACCTGTTGCTGTAAAGACAGACAATCAACAACATGGGCAGAGAGACTATCACCACTTTCATCAACTCTCTCCGCGTGAGTTTATCCACCTGCCATTGCAGAAAAAGAGCTTCAGCTGCGCTTTACTCTGTCATAACTACATTGTAGATATTGTAGCAGGTTAAAGCATAATTATGGTGCAGACCACCTCTTCATAGGGCCCTTAAACCGTCTCACCTCTTTCCTTTTGGTTCAACTCTGTCGAAACAGCAAGTTCCCTCGGCCTATCGTTAGTTGAACTTGACGGCACTTATCGAAAGATAAGCTGATCTAGGCAGGGTTCAGTAACCGATACAACAACAACAACTATTGTATTATAAATGTGTGTGTATTCGTAAAATGAAATGGCTTACTTTTTGAAAATCTGCCAACTGTTTCAAAACATATCATTACTGTAGCGGAAAATGTTATTCAACGCAGTCGAGTTCTTCAAAATATCGTTTGTAAGGTCAATAAATGAAGAACTTGTTACCGAAACGACTTACTCTTTTTCTTTATAATTATATCGATTGATGCATGAAACTACATGTATTTTAAAAATACAAATTTCAACTCACTCTGAGTAAGTGGAGGAAAATCCCGTTAGCGTTTAACTATCAGGGAAAGGTAGTATTATACTAGTTTATCTGAGGCTTTAAATGAAAACCCTAAAATTGGGGCTGGGAATATCCCTATACTCGAATATCCGAATACCCGGTAGGATATTGGTGTATATGGATAAAATCCGAATAGTACGGATATCTGGTTAATACTTTTTCATCCGGATATTCGGTTAATATCCGTTCATTTAGATATCCGGATATTCTTAGTATTATTTGAACGGATGTGTTAATTAATTCTCTAACTTGTTGAACCTATCGAATTGCAAAATAAATAAATATAACACTGCATCAATACTCGAACAATTTTTATTTTACTATTAATTTTTGTACTATACGGATATCAACACACACACTATTCGGATATCCGGATATTCGGAATTTTTATTCAGGCATTCGAATATTCGAATATCCACACTATCTCTACCTAAAATAAAATAGTTCCATAGTGGCATTTTTCAGCAATAAACCGATCAAAAGTTAGACTTTCTGCACATTTGTCGTCTAATCATAGTTGCGTTGTCGTCTCGACTTCAAATTTCGAGCCGAGCATATGCATTTCAATGGAGGTCTGCACATTTGTCGTTATCGGCTTGTTATCGGCAAATCGTAGAAGATGCAGAAACGGATGAGTACGAAGCAGAATCGTTGTGCACGCATTGTTTGTTTACATTTTATGGGATAAAACGAGTGAAAAAGCAAACAATTGCATAAAAGTGAGTATTTCATCCATAAAATAAGTGGAAAATATTAAAAAGTGAAAATCGCATTGAAATTAAATAAAAGTGTGTGTTTTAAATATCAAATACACCGAAATTGTAAAGAGTCTCTCCGTGCGTGCACAAAACACGCTAAAGGAAAAGAAAAAGAAGGAAATTATTGAATAATTATGTCTGGAATTATTGCAGCACAGTTAATAATTTTAAATTTGCGTTTTTTTTGAAATATCATGGCCGAGTATTCAGAAGTGTAATCGTCAAGTAATCGTTGCATCATGATTGTAACGATGAAGCAACCAGTGTGCAGAAAGCCTTAGATTGAAATTTCTTGCATCATTTAACATACGCAGTATTTTAGCTGTTTCTATAAACAATAGTGGCATTTTTTTGTAAGCGAGCGTAAAAAAATGCTCAACTCTGTTAGAATTCCCCTTTATCTACATAAGCAACCCTGTTGAATTTTTTTATGAAACATGTGGTTAGTTGAATGCGATTTATACACAAAAACTAACTGAAATTTGCGATTTCGCAAAGTATTTGTGTAATATATATATTTCTTCCATGTATTTCGTTACTTTACCGAGAGTTTTTTTGTAGCTCGGTTGCAAAAGAATGCGCCTAATATAAGCTTCGTTTCTTTGTAACTGGGCGACAAACGAACGCTCAACTCGGTTAAAATTTCCATAAGCAACCCAGTTGGTATCTGCCATGAAGCATGTGATTAGTTTAGATTTATACACAAAACCCGATTGAAACGAATAATTTTGCAAAGTATTTGCGTAATACATATATATTTTTTTTAAATATGAATCAAATATATAAGGATAAAAAATTTCCCCAAGTACTTTTTCATCTCACAATTTACAATAAAGCAGTTTTTTCAACACTCATCATCAGGTCGCGTATGTTGCTTTACATGTATTTCGTTATTTTATCGAGTGCTCTCTTGTAGCTCGGTTGCAAAAGAATCCTCCCATTATAATTTTTTATAATTTTATATGTTTGCGTTTCAAATATTCCATTAAAACTTTAAGGCGTTAAAATTAAAAACAGCATAGTGCATGTGAGAACATAGTAAAATTTCATTAACGCTTATTAGAAAAGAAAGCAGAAAATATCAGTAGGAGATACGTACACTTGAATGGTTAAAAATAGAACAAAAGTGACATGAGAATAATAAATACAATGCAGCAAACACTTGGGAATAAGGACACTTGAGTGGAGAGCCACAAGTAAATGAGCTACATTAAACTCATAAAGGAAGAAAGAGAAAAGTAATAAAAAGGATGGCAAATGGTGTAAGACACATGTATGTGGTATAAAGCGGTTAAATGAAGTGCAGAAAATAATAGCCAAAGAGCAAAAAGGCTATAAAAGAGGACACTAAGCGCGTGAAGCAGCGAGAAATGGCTGAGGTTTATTATTTTTTCTCTGGATTAGGGGAGCAGCAAGATATACTTTTATTGTTATTGTTTTGATTTTCTTTTCTTGGTTGTTATATTGCACAATGGCGCAAAAACGATTTGCTGCACTGCTCCAGCGTGGACCGAATACTCGTACAAAACAATGGAATTTAATTACGTTGCGTGGAACTGATTTAATTTGAGGAGATTCTACTTAATGTTGATGGGAGATAAATAAAAGCATTTTTAATGGCACGAGCATATATGTTTAAGGAAAATACCCAAAAGCATGTAAACGAGTTTGGCTTTATTTATTAGCGGATTTGGATGAAAGCTTGTACGAGTATTTTAAATGTTTTCTAGCATTATATGTTACAAACTCCCCACAGACATCTTCTAGCGTAGTAGATAATCAAATGATGGACAAAAGATTTTTCTTTTAACCTTAAGGCTCAAGTGTATGAAAGTGGCACTTAACTGCCCCGCTGTTAGGGTGAAGGGATTTGCAAAAGGATGATATATAAAAAAAGTAATAGCGAATAAAAATCTAAGGAAATTTCAAACTCTTCCCGTTCTTTTACTATGTAATACTTTGGCCCTCACTCAGTTAGAAGAGTTTAATAATTAATAATAATAATTAATCCCAACGGTTTTACCCTCCATTCCCGCCCAACCGACACGAGGGGCGCAATCCGCATGACGTACGGAACCTTTTTTTTGTTTTTTTTGTCGTACCGAGACGTGGAAAGCCGGAGTTTGTTAAGTGTCGAGATCTAAAACTATTCAGCTACAGAATTAAATTCATCAGCCGATTGGATATGTAAAAGATATTAGGGGTATTCGTCTAAGCGCGTAAATGCCTCATAACCGCGTAAACTTCGTAAATAAACCGGTTTCCCTTACAAAACCAAGAAATTTTACGAGGTTTACGCGGTTACAAGGCATTTACGCATTTAGACGAATACCCCTATTATATCATTTATTAAGAGAGGACAGTATAGTTTTCTTTGCAGTAAAAAGCGAGTCCGATATGTCAAACGTGCTGGAATGATAGTTAAAATCCTCGCACAAACAACGGAATTACTCGTGTAGTTCAAAATTAGTTTTGCATGGCTTTAAAAATAGAGGTCGAAAGTGTCTTGAAACTCGAGAGGGAACGTTAAAGTTTACTTAAGCCAGAAGGGCTGGGCTATTAATCAAACCAGTCATTAATTTTACGATAAATATTATGCCTAGCATTTCTCTGCGACTTGTAAGTGAAGCCAAATTAATGAACTTTAGACGACTAGTGTAGGGTGGGAGATTGTACTCTGAATCCCAGTTAAAATCACGCAAAGCAAAAAGTAAGAACTGTTTTTGAATTGATTCAATCCTTTCTGAATGGAATTGATGGCGGGGATTCTAAACAAGAGATCCGTATTCTAATATTGGTCTAACTAAAGTTGTAAACAGAGTTTTAGTAACATAGGGATCGCTGAATTCTTTTAACCATTGTTTTACGCACGCAATTCTGTAAATTACAGAGACATGTGTAAATTACAGAGAATGTGAGTGTAAAATTATGTTTGATAAATAGACACGCTCAAAAATTCAAATGTACCGTAACTCACATTCGAAAACTGTTTAAACTTCTTTCTTTTATTTGGAACTACAAACGTTTGTCGGATTGTGTATTCTAGACATCTGTTGCCGCAGAACCAGCCCAGCTTTGAAACAATTTTATTGCTGCCTTTTTTAGCAGCATTTACGAGTCACTTTTCAGGCTTGCAGCATCTCCAGCTCATTTCATTCACGTCTTTCTGCCTCTTTTTTATTTCTTCTGAAATTACGTCTGTTTTTTTTAGCTGGATACAAGATGCCTTTATATGCTGCGATTTCTTTGCAGTAGCGAAACGGTATTGTCATGAAGGCTGAATTTCCCGAGTGTTGACCCACCAAATATATCCTCATTTCTTAATCTGCCGTTAAAGTCGCCAAGTACACTTTAACTTTGTGGCGAGGGAAATGCTTATACGCTACGCTATGGGTAGTTAAGCTGGAGACAAGGTGTAGAAGTATTATTCCAACCAGAAATCCCACACCAAATTCAGCCATTTTCCTTTCGAAGCAGCTACTGCGCGAATGGCAGCGCTATATTTCTGTAGCATATTCAACATTTGGATGGAAGCAACTTCGCTGTAGAGGATGCAGGCACGTAATTCGTTGGTTGGTTGGTTTAAGTGGATTGTCACCCTGGTGACAAGCAATTAGCAAGTTTGCCATTTTGTTTCCACACTCGTGCAACCTACAGCCATTTGGCGGTTTTAATAAATTTCAGTACGTCATACAGAGAGAGGCTGCTGCACTCTGAAATATTCTGCAGGAATGGTGTGCCGAGTGTCTTTAGCCTCATCCTTGCAAGGGCTGGGCATTCGCCGTCTCTTTTGAGGCCGGGTCTTCGCAGCTGCGGCAGAACCGATTGAAGGGCAGTCCTATCCTTTCAGCATGCACCCCAATGGGCCAATGCCCTGTGCACACTGCAGTAAGTTTGTAGGCATCTGTTTTGCTCATTCCTAAGAGAGATTTAGTTTTGAGTGGGTCGTAGGACACCCAGAACTGCCGGGTAATCCTGTAAGATCCGGTGCAGTTCCACCTATGCATGGCCTTCGAATGATAAACTTCGGTAATTTTTGTTTCAATCTCCCTGAGCGAGGCGCCCATGTCCACCGCGTGGGACACATTCAGTGCGGAACCACTCCTTGCTAGTTCGTCCGCTGCCTCGTTTCCGTAGATGCCCCTATGTCCCGACCCATATTTGGTTAATTTCGTATTGATCAGAAATATAGGTCAGCTCTCTCCTACAATCATCCACTAACTGAAATCTAACAGAGGTAGAAGAAAGTGCCTGAATGGCCGCTTGCCTATCCGAGAGGATGTTCACCTGCGTTCTTTCGGGTACATTCTCTTTGATGTACCTTACTGCCTCCTTAATAGCAAATGTTTCGGCCTGGAAAACGCATAGTCTGGTAGGCGGAAGGATAACTTTAGGTCATATTGCTCAATGAAAACCCCAGCACCAACTCCGCATTCCATATTTGACCCATACGTAAAGATAGTTAAGCCTTGCAAGAACCCGGAATTTTCCTGATTCCAGGCACTGCGGCTTGGGAATTTCGTGCGGGGTTTATGGTGAACCCAGGTCTTCGACAGGATATAGACAGTGGGCAGCGCTTTAATTTCAGTGTGTATTGCTTCTAGGATGGAACCGTGCCCGAACGGTCTTTCCTTCCAGAGCCCCAGAGCACGCAGTCTGATGGCGCTGTTAGCAGCTGAATTTTCGATAAAGATATCTATGGGTAATAAGTCAAGAAGGACGTTCAAAACGTCCTTCGGACAGGATCTCATTGCACCTATTACGCCAGCGGCTGCTGACCTTTGAATTCCGCCTAGCTTTTTAACAACGTAATCCTTAGCAAGGGCTGGCCACCAGACCAGCGCTCTGTAAGAGATTATGGGTCGGACTATAGCTGTGTACATCCAGTGCACAATTCTTGGTTTCAACCCCCATCTGTTGCCCAACATTCTCTTGGCTGCATAGAGAGCCACCGAGCCCTTCCTAGCATGCTCATCAATGTTTGGTTTCCAGTTGAGTTTGGGATCCAGAATAACTCCAAGGTATTTCACCTTGTTTGACAGAGCCAGTTCCCTTCCTCGGAACCTTGGTTTAGTAAAATTCGGTAATTTTGTTTTGATCGTGAAAAGCATGTCAATTTTGAAAGGGTCATTAACAAGATCAAATTCGATGACTTTAATATAGAAATATATATTGCCAGTTTTGGCTCAATGTTTCTGTTCGGTTTTACGCAACTCTGCGTGCGAAAGAGCTGACTTAGCTGTCAAATTACAACAAAAAAATCTGTCAAAGAAAGTCAGAAAAGTGAGTGAGCGTTCAAGTAATAGCTCTTGTGAGTAAAGGCGCTGTCACATACACTTTTCTTTGACAGCAACGTAAGTAGTTCAAGTGTTTGCTACATTGAACACATTGACAGCGATTACTTTTTCATTTTTTTTGTGGAATTCAAAAATAAGAAAACATTCAAGCATTTTAAATTTGTAGCATTTAGTTGTTGTGAACATCAATCGATTTTTCAGGGGCTAATTTTGTGTATTTATTAATTTATTTGTGATTATCTGCCTCAAGTCGTTGACGACGCGCGCAAGAAAATTGGAGTTAACAAACTTTCGCGTTGTTTTAACGTCAGAATTGCCTATGTGAACAGCTTCATATAACCCAATGTATTTGTCTTAGCTGCCAGTCCGAAGCGATTTGTACGGTTTTAATTTTTTTTGACCACCTCAATGGCATACAAACATATGTATGTATGTACATACTGTCAAAAGTCCTCTCCCCCATTAAATGTTTACCTCCATTAATGCGTACTTAGGCCATCAAATATGTATGTGTTCTACAAGTAAATAACCTCTGCCTCAATGTCAAGACAATGTACTCAATTTATAAATAATCAAAGGCATTGGTGACGAATCTCCTTTTTACCCACAACAACTGCGACCTTCACATTTACCATGCAACATGGCAAAGAATAGTTGCCCAATAATAACAATATCGATTGAAAACTAAATATGAAGACCAAATGGCATGTCGCAAGTCAGACAAATTGTTTATTAATAGGTGCATTTTTTGCAGCCGAGCTACAAAAAAACACTCGGTTAAGTAAAGAAATACATGCAAAGCAACAAGACGAACTCGGTTATTTATGCCAGTTCAGCCAGGTCGGTTAAAAAATACGCGACCTAATGCGTAGTGTTGTTAAGTGAAAACACTGCTCTATTGTGAATTGTTTGATGAAAAAGTACTTTTTGTTAATTTATATACTTGATGAATACTTTAAACAAATATTTATATTGCACAAATACTTCGCCAAATTGTGAATTTCAATTGTTTTCTGTGTATAAATCGCATTCAACTAATCACATGTTTCATATAGCAAATGTCAACAGGGTTGCTTATGTAACTAAAGGGAAATTTTAACCGAGTTGAGCATTTTTTTCACACTCGCTTACAAAAAAATGCAACTAATATACATATGTATACAGGTACTTACATACATTCACACAATTTTATTTAGTTTTTACTTAGCGAGGGCAGGTGGTTCAAGGCTACGTCCCAGGCGAGCGAGAAATTCTTCAAATATTAGACTGTAGCTTAAAGCCACATTTTTATATAAAATTAGTTTAGTGCTTTCGGAATAAATCATAATTCTATGGTTGGAAATATGTGTATTATTTATGTGGTGTATGCTCTAAGATCCGCAAAAGTTTCAAAAACTATCAAAAAATTTTTTGCTAAAGGTATAAATTCTTACCAGCGGAAGTCAAAGTCAAAGCATTTTCTTCTCCGCACTACAAAGAAACTATTAGCAAAGGAAATGCTGAAAATTGTTTAAGAGAAAAGGTAAAAGGCAAAAGTGTTGTGGCAAAAATAAATTCAATAGAATATACTCATTGTATGTATTTATGTATGTAAATCCAAAATCGCGAAACACGTTATGGCAACTTGCCAAGCCGTGTGTGCTTATTATAGCAGTACGCGAAGAGGCCAACCCAAACGAAATGCCACTTTTCAAAGCGGCATATTTATACCTTTCATGAATATGAAATGGTATATTAACTTTGGTCCGAGCCTAAAAAATTGTAAGTACCAGAAGGAGCAGAGATAGACCCATCAATAAGTATACCGATATGATCAGGTTGACGAGTTGAGTTCATTAAGCCATGCCGTCTGTCCGTCTGTCTGTCCGTCTGTCTGTTTGAACGCAAACTAGTCCCTCAGTTTTTCAGATATTTCGATGAAATTTGGTATCGAGATGTATTTTTGTATTATATTAGACATTTGTCGGAGCTGGTAGGATCGGGCTACTATAGCATATATCTCCCATACAACCGATCGTTCAGATAAGAGGTTTATGGCCATTTCTCCCTCAGTTTGGAAGATTAAACCATGAAACTTGGTGA